>OZ020507.1:146875543-146883043 GCA_963971375.1 Platycheirus rosarum | reverse complement strand
ATCGTTGAAAAGTTTGTGCAGCGTTGCACAGACCAAAAGTCATCACCATGAACTCAAACAGACCAAAAGAAGTTATGATAGCTGTTTTTGGGATGTCTTCTGGTTCCACAGGGATTTGATGGTATGCACGAGTCAGATCTATGACGCTGAAAACTTTTTTCCCTTCAGATTGTGAGCAAAATCCCCAATAGGAGGTATGGGATGGTGATCTGAGATGGTGTTGGAGTTGAGTCTTCTATAGTGGCAACATGGTCGCTAATCACCATGTTTCATCTTGATCATATGAATAGGGTTCGCCCAGGCTACTTTTTGAAATGTTTCTGCGAGAACCAAGGTTGAGTGAAATCAATCGTTCTCCACAAGTTGGAATTTCAGTGTCATTCGCTGCATAAAGAAAACGGTTGGGTTGGCTGTTCCGCTTGTCTGTATTGGTAGGTGGAATGACTGAAATTGTGGCTCCAGTGTCTCTGAGAAAACATTTCTATATGGATTTCTCATTGACATATGGCTTATGGTGTCGGCTATTTTTGGTTGGCCTATTCTTTTCTTACAAACAAACTATATTTTTACCATTTTTATTTTATGATTTGGTGCCATATTATGATTTGGTAAAATGTCGTGTTTGTAAAAAGAAAAAAATTCCAAATGTTAATGTAATCTCATAAACCTTTGAAATAAAAAAAATTGTTCTTTCAAATAGCTTTTTACGACCTTTAAATCCATCAAAAAATTGGCGTTTAGTTTCGGTGACTAACTTGGACTTTTCAGTTGACAGTGAATACGTTGTCAAGAGACAACTTTTAATTTATTCAGGTTAACTTACATGAAGTTTTTGATAAAACCGTTATGTGAACTATATTCAAAAAGATTAAATTTGTAATCATTAATTTAGAGATAAAGGATTTAGTCCGTGGCTAGACTTGGTTCCACTGGTAAAATATTTTTTTTAATCTCGATTTTTCGGCAGATTTACCAGTCTTTTAATCCGGCCGGCAGCAAGACTAAAAAATTGATTTTTTGTTGGAAAAATCAACCATTCTTTCATAGACTTTCAAAATAGGTTAAGGTTATGCTAAAAATTACACAATAGTGATGTCATCTTAAATCGACGATTGTTATGATCTCGATTGGGACCACAACTCTCATTTCCTTAAGGCTCCACCTATGCAGATCGCATTTTTGTTAAGTAAATGTAAATATGTGAAGGATATTCAAAATTGTACAATGATCAATTTTTGTAAGGTTACTGTTTATTATTTTCTTATAAGTAATGTGGGTTTGAAACATGTAATCACACATTCTCATTCTCTTAATTAGGACTAACATATATGTTTAAACGAACTTGATATTTTTCACAATTTATTCTGTATGTTCTTAATCTGAGACAGACTAACAAAGAAAGAGTTTTGTTATTTTTAATTTTCTTTACAAGTCAAAAAAAGATCTATGATTTATGGTTTTTTCTGTATTTCTGTGAAATCTTTTGTATGTTGTTGTTGTTGTTGTATTCTCCTGGAGATATTGCACAGCTTCTTGTATTTTTTCCAAGGCAAAACTTTTTTTCAAAAAAAAAAATTATTTAAAGAAAATAGGGAATTGTTGCGTAAAAACATTTTTTTTTGTTTTTCTACCTTAAGTAAGTAATAGCTTATTTTTTTTTTATTTAAGCTTGATTATGTAGAGTAAAAACAAAATCAGGTCTTAAAATAAATCTCTAACTTAACTCCTATATGCTGCCGTTTTAATACACCACTGGGTGTTGTTCAACGTTGACTGGCAAATGCTGCAATTGCAAACCCGCTCCAGCTATATTTGAGGAATTTGGCCCAATTAGAGCCAACGGCACTGATGACGCTTGAGGCTGCTGATGTTGTTGTTGTTGTTGTTGTTGTTGTTGTTGTTGTTGTTGTTGTTGTTGTATTTGTTGTTGTATTTGTTGTTGTTGTTGTTGTTGTTGTTGTTGTTGTTGTTGTTGTTGTTGTTGTTGTTGTTGTTGTTGTTGTTGTTGTTGTTGTTGTTGTTGTTGTTGTTGTTGTTGTTGTTGTTGTTGTTGTTGTTGTTGTTGTTGTTGTTGTTGTTGTTGTTGTTGTTGTTGTTGTTGTTGTTGTTGTTGTTGTTGTTGTTGAATTTGTTGTTGGTGTTGTTGCTGTTGTCGGTGTTCATTTTGGTGATGTTGAGAAACTTGCTGATTTGAAAGCTGTAATACCTGTTGCTGTTGTAATTGATGCTGATGCTGGTGTTGTTGTTGATGTTGTACGTGCGCTTGCTGCTTTATGTGGGAAGTTATTGAAGATGTAACCAATGAAACTAAACCAGTGGCTAAATTTGCGGAATTTTCAGGATTATTTACACTTGAGCTGCCAGCAGTTGAAGTGATTTGTTGTATCGTGTGCATGGTTGGAGGTTGATGAGGAACTGAAATATAAGATTTATTATTAATTGGAGGTTTGAAAATTATAGTTAAAAAAATCTTTAGCAATAGGTTTTATGATCCGAAGAATTTATTTAAGTTTATTTTTTTAAAATTGTTAATTTTTATTCTGCCCAATTAAGCCAATAATCTTACTTTGTTTTAAACCTCTGCTTCGACCCAACATTATATTTAATAGAACTATTTAAAAACTAATTAATTTAATTTTGCTCAGTTTTTTTAAAAGGAATTAATTTTACTACACCCATTATATCGATATCTAATCAAGAAATAATATGTTCAATATGGTACAACTAATTTCGACAAGACTCGTATTCTTTTCAGTAAACGGTATATATATACCGACAAAACCTCTTTGAATTTTTACATTTCAATCTGCTTTTTTGAAGGGAAATAAATTAACAAACATATTAAAATTATTTGTAAGTGTAAAGATTTAGTGCGGTTTTCCGCCATGGCACCGAAACAAATAAATTCATTTTATTTAGGCAGCTTTCTAACTTGTGCCTTATTTCTGTAAAACTACATGACACACTTAATCTTAGGGGCCAGTTATAGCGATCATTAAAAACCATCATTAAAAATTTTAACTGAATATTTTTGTTGTTTAGAAAAATATTTAAAACAAGAAACTTATGCCAATCGATGGCAAATCAATTAAAATAATTTATTTTGACAAAAAACAAACCCGGGAAAGAGTATTATTTATTAAAAAAAAACATTTATTTATTTTAATGATGAAAATTGGTTTTACTGTACAGCTGATTGTCATTTGACAGAATAATGGAACATTTCGTTCCAGTGTTTGTGGTCCATTTTTTTAATGTTCCACCACATCATTAAAAAGTTTACTGAAGCATTTGGCATCTTTAAAACAAATTTGAGGTTATGGCTGGTGTGGTTGTCAATTCCCGATCTGTGAAACTGTGAAATGATACAAAATTTATCATTTCAGTTTTCACAGAGACTTCATTTTATCACTTCATGAACTCGCCTAATGCGATTTTTGAACTCATTATCATAAATGGCTGTCAAAGTTTGTACTAAAAAGTACTAACGGGTGATTTTTTTGAGGTTAGGATTTTCATGCATTAGTATTTGACAGATCACGCGGGATTTCAGACATAATGATGAAATGTCAAAGCATACTGAGCATCTTTCTCTTTGACACCATGTCTGAAATCCCGCGTGATCTGTCAAATACTAATGCATGAAAATCCTAACCTCAAAAAAATCACCCGTTAGTACTTTTTAGTACAAACTTTGACAGCCATTTATGATAATGAGTTCAAAAATCGCATTAGGCGAGTACTAATGCATGAAAATCCTACCTCAAAAAAATCACCCGTTAAATGAAGTTTTCCATTAGGCCAGTTCAGAAAATTGAGGTCTCAAGAAATTCCCTCCGTCATCTCAACGGAGACTGAGAATAAAATCTGAAGACGATTTCTCAGAAAGGATTGAGAATAGCTCTCTATCTCTCTTCAGACAATTGATTTGTCTGATACAAAACATAGCTGAGAATGTGGATCCAGACAATGTTCGTCTCCGGTTTGTGACAGCAAAGTTGAGAATCTCAATTGAGAAATCGTGTTCAGAAAATGGAGGTCTCGAAGAACTCAATTTGTGAACTCACTTATTTATCCGTCACTTTTTTCATGATACACAGGAATACAAGATATGCTCACTTTGGCTTACTATGCGTGTGACGTCACATTCTTCTGATTTTTGTTCTTAGGGAGTGTAAATAAATGTATTAATTTGCCGATTTTGTTATTGTTTTTTTTTTGAGTTTATTGTTCTTATAATCATAAAAAAAAATCGTTTAAACCTTCAATTTAAAAAAATTATATTCACTTTATAAATAAAATAATAATAAAAGAAGAATGTGACGTCATAAAATGTCAAGAAGACTAATCACTTGCATTTTTAGGAATAATCTGAGGATATTGCGGCGTTGCCTTCGAGATGGCCAGAATCCATTCGAAGTAATCACCGATGAGCACTTTATTCAGCTCTACAGATTCCCATGCATGGATTTAATAGAAGAATTAAGGCCATTCCTGACCCTAAACCAACGTACAACTGCTCTTCCATTTCATATTAAAGCGCCTTTCGATTTTTTGCCACGGGTAGTTTTCAGCGTGCTGTTGGACAAGATTCTCTGTCATCTTTGTCTCAGACATCAGTGAGCCGTTGTGTGTCAGAGATTTCCTCTGCTTTAAATAGAATAGCTCACAGATATGTGAAGTTCCCTACAAGAGATGAGTTTCCAGGTATTAAATCTAAATTTGAGAAGTTTGGATTTCCCGGAGTATTAGGGTTAGTTGATGGCACTCACATTAGAGTGTCCGCACCTCGAAGAGAGATCGAACATGTTTTTTACTGCCGAAAAGGTGGACATTCAATGAATGTACAAATTGTTTGTGGATAGGACTATATAATTTTTAGTGCTAACGCACAATACGGAAGAACAGCCCATGATGCATATGTATGTTTGGCGACATTCAAGAGTTAAGACAACCCTTGAAAACATTTATAATGAAGGAGAGCGAAACTTTTGGCTTTTGGTAGATAGTGGTTACCCATTGCAACCGTGGCTTATGACTCCCATTCTCTCGACCACCTCTGAGGCTGACAACAAATACCATGTCACTCATAAAAAAACAAGAGCTCTTGTGGAGCGATGCATTGGTGTACTCAAGAGTCGATTTCGCTGTTTGGCAAAAGAGAAAGTGCTATTTTATTGTCCGGCTAAAGCGGGAATAATAATAAATGCCTGTGTTGTACTGCACAATGCATTGGTTAGAGTTCCATTTTTGGAAGATATAGACTTGGAAGATGTCAATCTTGTCAATCTTTATTTAGCTTTTGCAGCAATTCAATCAATTTGTTCTTTATTTCTGTTTGGAGTTTATTATTTTCCTCCAAGAGCCCAATCTTTTTTTCTTCAAGCTCGATTTTTTTCTCCTCGAGTTTTAACTCTTTGTATACTTGTCGGTCGAACTTGACAGAGTTCGCTTTTGTTTGGGTGGACGCTTTTGCCTTGATGTTGACGGCAGTTCAATTGTTTGTTGAGCAAGATGTTGACTCTGCCTGTCTGGTGCTGGAAAAATATCTTGAGGATCTGCTTGCAAGGAGTCGTCGACATAATTGGATACCTCCTCTTTGTCCTCGCAATAAATAATGTCCTGCGTCTTTAAAATAAAAAAAAAAGTTTGAGGAACGTAATAACTAAAAATTAAGTAGCATTCTTACTATTATCTCTCCGAAGCCAATTTCTCCCACGGAAGCAGAGACTCCTTCTACGGCTTCAGGAGTAATGATGCCGACTATCCTTTTGTCGGTGTCGGACAAATCCTTAATAGGAATGTATCCATTTATGCCGCTTCTTACCCTTTGCTCCTTTATGGCGCTGTCTTTGTCCCGGACATTTATTCTTTAAATAAACAAAATTTTAAACTTTTATCAAATATCAAATTACAATTGAACTTACGTCAAATCTTTCCAGTACTTCCTCCACTTAATTCCATCCTTAATGGCTCCTCCTAAGCTGTTAAGGGTATGGGATAAATTGTTCCATTCATTTTCCCGCGAATGAGCACCGTCAACTGTTGTGAATCTGTAAAATGAAATGTTTTGATTTTTACTCATATTATTTAATACATTTTATGTTGGTCCTTACTTGTCGTTTGCCAAATACGGTCTTTCTTCCAAAAAATGTATCAAGAACTCTTTTTGTGTTTCGGATGCTCTTGCTCCGCGTTTTGTTTTATTTTCCATATTTAATTTTTTTTCCACAGTACTTGGCCTCTTCACAGAACGAATCGAGTGTGATAAAAAATTTATCCTATGCAAAGTTTTTGACGTTTCTTTTAATCTTTTTACAGATCGAGAATCGAATAAAGCGTGTTGATGTGATAAAGTTTATCACTTCACAGTTTCATAGATCGGGAATTGACCCCCAGGTAACTATACTTGTTCCATATGTAACCTGCACCCCCCTCCCATTCCCCTCCCGAGTTCTCTTTAAAAATGTGTGTTAACTGCAAAGGTAACCACGCGTCAAACTCAAACGAATGTGAAATATATCCAAGAATAACAAATTTTGGAAATCAAAACCAAAAAATTCTCATATCGGAAGAAAGGCGTTTTTACAGAAACAACAACAAGCAAATTGAGCCTTTAAGCCCTTTCGCAGCTCAATTAGGAAGCCAAAATCTCACTCAAAAAAGTGTAAAGAAATTTTCCGCAAACACCACAACATACAAACTACAAACAACTATTATTTCCAATAAAAAGTTTGCTTCCTTCGAAGCCAACTCTACCTCAACTGACCTACCGAACTGTAGCTCTAAACCTGTACCTCTAGACTATAACCGAACCAGAAAAAACATCTTTAGACTTTAATACACCAAAAAATTCTTAATATAACAACAGGTAAAAAAACCAATTACATCATTTCAAGAAACATTAATGCCCTCTTACCTTTATCAACTATAACAAAATACTTATTAACAAAATCTCAACACTACACAACTCGCCCAACATATAACGAAAATGACAATGACATGACTGCTGTCAAAATGTCATAAGCTTCCAAACCTATCCTATACCACTAGCGGCGCGCGGCGGTTGCCCGCTTCGGACTCATTAAAAAAAAATTTCCTTGAATGAGCCCGATGCTGCCATTCGCCGGCGTACGCACATAAATACAGGTCCCAATACTTTGTTGCCTACAGTTAATAAAACTATTGGGTCCCAACTTTAATAACTAAAATTGACTCTCAACCTTTTACGATGGAATTCGAAAGGTTTCGCAAATAACTATGAGTTAAATCTTCTTATTAAAGAAAATATACCTGTATAATTGCAATACAGGACACACTGCAAGTACAATTTTACTCCCCGCATGCCAAAAGGCTATGCGGGCTTTTTTCTTAATTTTACGCAAAACGATACCTCGAAAGGAGGTATTGGCTTGTTCATAAAAAAAAAAACAATATACCCTACAAACAAATACAACTTAACTCAAAACAAGAACCTTCAGGTTCAGCAAAAAGGCTAAC
>OZ020507.1:146670543-146860543 GCA_963971375.1 Platycheirus rosarum | reverse complement strand
ATATATAATATATAATATAAAATATATAATATATTATATATAATATATAATTTAAAATATATAATATATAACATATAACATAATTAATAATATATAATATATAATATATAATATACAGTATACAATATACAAATATATAATATTTAATATAAAATATAAAATATATAAAATAAAATATATAATATATAATATAAAATAAATTATATATAATATATAATATAATTAATAATATATACTATCTAATACATAATACATAATATAAAATAAATAATATATAATATATAAAATATAATATATAATATTTAATATATAATATGTAAAATATTATATATATGTAATATATAATATATGATATATAGAATAGAAAATATAATATATAATATATAATATATAATATATAACATATCATATAAATTACATAATATGTATATAAAATATTATATATAATATATTATAATATATAATATATAATATAAAATATATAATATATAACATATAGTTTATAATATATAATATATAATATATAATGCATAATATACAGTATACAATTCATAATATATATTATATGATATATAATATACATATAATATAATATATAACATATAATATATAACATATAATATATAACATAATATATAATGTATAATATATAATTTATAATATATAATATATAATATATAATTTATAATATGTAATATATAAAATATATAATATATAATTTATAATATACAACATATAATATATTATATACAGTATATAATACATAATATATGATATATAATATATAATATAAAATATATAATATATAATTTATAATATATAATATACAGTATATAATATATAATATATAAAATACAGTATATAATATATGATATATAATATATAATATAAAATATATAATATATAATATATGATATATAATATAAAATATATAATATATAATATATAAATACATAACATAAAATATTTAATATATGATATATAATACATAATACATAATATATCATACATAATATATAATATATTATATTTAATACATAATATATAATATATAATATATTATATAAAATATATAATATTTAATTTATAATTTATAATATATAAAATATAATATATTATATACAGTATATAATATATAATATGTGATATATAATATAAAATATATAATATATAATATAAAATATATAATATATAATACATATTAAATAATAAATAATATATAATATAAATTATATAATATATAATATAGAATATATAATATATAATATATAATATACAGTAAACAATATATAATATATAATATATAATATAGTATATAATATATAATATACAGTATATAATTATAATATATGATATATAATTTATAATATGAAATATATATATAATGTTGTTGTTGTTGTTGTTGTTGTTGTTGTTGTTTTTGTTGTTGTTGTTGTTGTTGTTGTTATTGTTGTTGTAATATATAATATATATATATATATACTATATTATATATATTTTAATATAATATATAATATATAATATATAATATATAATTTATAATATATAATATATAATATATAATATATAATATATAATATACAGTAAACAATATATAATATATAATATATAATATATAATATCTAATATATAGTATATACTATATAATATACAGTATATAATTATAATATATGATATATAATTTATAATATGAAATATAATATATATAATATATAATATATAATATAAAATATATAATATATAACATATAATACATCATATAAAATATTTAATATAATATATAATACATAATATATAATATATATATAATATATAATAGGTAATATATAATATATAATATATAATATTTAATATATAATATATGATATATAATTTATAATATGAAATATAATATATATAATATATAATATATAATATAAAATATATAATATATAACATATAATACATCATATAAAATATTTAATATAATATATAATACATAATATATAATATATATATAATATATAATAGGTAATATATAATATATAATATATAATATTTAATATATAATATAAAATAAATAAAATATAATATATAAAATATGATGTATAATATATACTATATAATACATTATATACAATATATAATATATAATATATAATATGTAACATATAAAATATATAATATATAATATATAATTCATAATATAAAATATGTAATATATAATATACAGTATATAATACATAATATATGATTATAATATATAATATAAAATATATAATATATAATTTTTATATATACAGTATATAATATAAAATATATAATATAAAGTATAAAATATATAATATACAGTATATAATATATGATATATAATATAAAATATATAATATATAATATATGATATATAATATATAATATATAATATATAAATACATAACATAAAATATTATAACGGGTGATTTTTTAAGAGCTTGAGAACTTTTTTTTTAAAAAAAACGCATAAAATTTGCAAAATCTCATCGGTTCTTTATTTGAAACTTTAGATTGGTCCATGACATTTACTTTTTGAAGATAATTTCATTTAAATGTTGACCGCGGCTGCGTCTTAGGTGGTCCATTCGGAAAGTCCAATTTTGGGCAACTTTTTCGAGCATTTCGGCCGGAATAGCCCGAATTTCTTCGGAAATGTTGTCTTCCAAAGATGGAATAGTTGCTGGCTTATTTCTGTAGACTTAAGACTTGACGTAGCCCCACAAAAAATAATCTAAAGGCGTCAAATCGCATGATCTTGGTGGCCAACTTACCGGTCCATTTCTTGAGATGAATTGTTCTCCGAAGTTTTCCCTCAAAATGGCCATAGAATCGCGAGCTGTGTGGCATGTAGCGCCATCTTGTTGAAACCACATGTCAACCAAGTTCAGTTCTTCCATTTTTGGCAACAAAAAGTTTGTTAGCATCGAACGATAGCGATCGCCATTCACCGTAACGTTGCGTCCAACAGCATCTTTGAAAAAATACGGTCCAATGATCCCACCAGCGTACAAACCACACCAAACAGTGCATTTTTCGGGATGCATGGGCAGATCTTGAACGGCTTCTGGTTGCTCTTCACTCCAAATGCGGCAATTTTGCTTATTTACGTAGCCATTCAACCAGAAATGAGCCTCATCGCTGAACAAAATTTGTCGATAAAAAAGCGGATTTTCTGCCAACTTTTCTAGGGCCCATTCACTGAAAATTCGACGTTGTGGCAGATCGTTCGGCTTCAGTTCTTGCACGAGCTGTATTTTATACGGTTTTACACCAAGATCTTTGCGTAAAATCTTCCATGTGGTCGAATAACACAAACCCAATTGCTGCGAACGGCGACGAATCGACATTTCACGGTCTTCAGCAACACTCTCAGAAACAGACGCAATATTCTCTTCTCAGACGCTCTCGTTGCGCGCTTCGATGCTGTTGAAAACAAACATCACCAACCCCCGCCCGACAACCAGCTCATCAATCAACTCAGCGACCTACACCAGCAAATTGATTCACTGCAACGGGAAAAGATTTGTGCCGATGCTGTTCTACGAGGAGTTCCAAGAAAAGCCAATGAAAATTTAAAGGAAATGTTTAATACACTATGCACTTCAGTTAAATTTTCTCCAACACCTGTGCTCAAAGATATTTTTCGGGTAAAACCAAAAGGAGCATATGAAGATACAGCAATTATCATAAAATTCAACACTGCAGCTGATAAAAACAAGTTATTGTTTTTAATTAGTCAACGCTTTAAAACGTCAAAGAAAGCTCTTTCCTTACATGATGTAAATCTTGATTCCGACAGCCCAATACACGTCAACGAAAGTTTAACATCATTGAACCATATGGTTCTGCGCAAAGCTTTTCACCTTAAACGTGGGAAACAACTAACAGCGGTGTTTACTCGAAATGGAAAAGTTTATGTTCACACAGTAAACAATCCAACAAAAACTCACCTCATTAATTCTTGTCAAGATCTGGATTCAATTACCCAATTGCAACAAGTTGAGGTTCGGCCTCACGCTGAAGGTACTCGTATGCATACAAAATAACTTATTTTTATCAAATGCAGCCGAATTTCACCAGCACTGATTATGTTATTTACATTTTAAACAACAAAATATATTAATACTTTTGCTTGCGATATTTTCGAAATGAAATTATTATTTATTGTAATGCTCGATATTATTTTAATTTTTTCTCAAATTATTTTTTTTATAAATTTATTAATTTGTATGTTTTTTAATTATTCTTCTCTTTTTTTCTTTTCATATAGCCAAATACTTAGTCTCTTATTCGTCATGGTCATACTTCTTAATAGGGTTTCAACGTCTTGTATCTGTATGCTGTGTGGTATGTTTTTGCGGTCATTAAGCATAAATGAACGCAATTAATACAGTTTCCCAATCTGGTGGTATGGATTTAAACCTTCGTTTAATTTTAAATATTTTTTGGAAGCAGGAAAAGGGATTACATGTCTGCCATTTCAACGCACAAAGCTTGTACAGGAAAGTAGATGAATTCCGTAAAATTTTTGTAAACTCTAATGTGGATGCTATTTGTGTTTCTGAAACATGGTTTAGAGAGGGTGTTAGCGACGAAATGTACAGCTTAAACGGTTATAAACTTTTTCGTGTTGACAGAAAATCCAAGGGTGGAGGCGTTGCAATATATGTCAAAAAATGTATCAATTGTCGAATTGAGGCTGAATCACCTGGAAATAATCCCATAGAATTTTGTCTTGTTGAAATGTTCGATGGCACGATTAAGAAGTTACTAGGTTGTGTCTATAGGCCAGATAGTCATATGAATTTATCTAGTTTTTATAATCTTTTAGAAGAGTACTCATCACTTTATGGGGATATTTTTGTGTTTGGCGACTTTAACTGCAATTTATTATGCAGTCAGGCGTCAAAATCATTCATTGAAAATCTTAAAAGCTTACTACTAGAACCAGTAAACAAAACACAACCAACCCATTTTACGAGTACCAGCAGAACTCTTCTTGATTTATTACTTGTAAATAAGTTGGAAAATGTACTTTTTTTCAATCAAGTATCAGCGCCATGCTTTTCTCACCATGATTTAATTTTCGCTACGTTAAAAGCAGACTTTGGAAAATGAAAACGTTAAAATGCGCTATAGAGATTTTAAAAACATTGATTTAGCACAGCTTGAAGGCGATGTAGCTAGTACTGACTGGCAATCGATTTATTCTATCCCAACTGCTGATTCCCAAGTAGCTTTCTTTCAAGAAAACATTCGCAAACTCTATAATACTCATGTTCAAGTCAGGACAAAGCGAATATCAAACAAGTCTGTTCCTTGGTTCACTATGGAAATAAAAAACTTAATTAGAACTAGGGACTTGACATATAAAAGGTGGAAGAGATACAAACTTCCAGAATTTTATGACTTTTATCGCACTGTTAGGAATAAGGTAAATTCCAAAATAAAAGAATCGAAGTGGTTATACTATTCCAAACGCCTTGACATAAAACTTCCCGGAAATGAAATCTGGAAAAACATTCGTGAACTCGGCTGTGGACGAAAAAAATCTGAAGTGCCTGAGAATATTGACCCTGATAAACTAAATAGTGAATTTACAATAATACAATCGATGGTAACTTCAAATGCATCAACCAATTTTAATTATCACCAGTTCGATTCTTACGAGGATTACGGGTCTTTTTGTTTCTTAAGGGTCGATGATTGTGATGTCTTAAGTGCTCTCTTAAAAATCAAGTCTAAGTCAACCAGCTTTGACGAGATTCACCCCACCTTCATTAAAATAATTTTACCGTACATCCTACCCTTTCTAACGCATCTTTTTAACACTGTCTTAACTACTTCTTCTTTTCCTATGTTATGGAAAGAAGCAAAAGTACTGCCACTTGTTAAGAAAAAAGCTACTACTAGTTCACCAGCTGATTATAGGCCTATCTCGATATTACCTTTTTTGTCCAAAGTAATGGAAAAACTGTTGCATCAACAAATTTCAGCATATCTTCAGAGAAACAATTTAATAAATAGTATTCAATCTGGTTTTCGGGCAAAACATAGTTGTGTTACCTCATTGATTAAGGTAACAGAGGATATAAGGAATGCAATTGATAAGGACCAGGTTACTCTCCTAACTTTACTAGATTTTTCAAAAGCATTTGATACAATCAACCACCAGCTCTTGCTAAATAAGCTGAAACACATGTTTAGTTTTTCCTCATCTGCATGCAAGCTTATATTCTCATATCTTACTGGAAGAGTTCAAGCTGTTTTCGTAAACAACATGACTTCAAATTACTTACCTATACAAAGAGGTGTTCCACAGGGATCTATTTTGGGCCCCCTGTTGTTTTCCCTTTTTATTAATGATCTACCTACTTGCACAAATAATTCGTCCAAACACTTATACGCTGATGATTATCAGCTTTATTTAAGTTGCAAACTGGGACTGATCGATGATGGTGTAGATAAAATGAACGATGATCTTGAAAGTGTTACCAAGTGGTCTATGAAAAACGAACTCAAAATAAATCCTTCAAAATCATGCTGTCTTGTAATCTATAAAAACGAACTTGACCTAAGCTATTTTCCTCCTATTCTCTTGGGTAATAGTCAGATAAACTACGTTGAAAGAATTAAAAATCTGGGTGTGTATTTTAACAGAACTCTAAGATGGGATTACCACATTCAACAAATTATCGGAAGAATATATGGAATTCTTAGAAATCTTTCACTCTCGAAACACTTTACACCTCTTGGTACTAAATTATTGCTGGCAAAATCACTAATCGTTCCTATAATAACCTATGGTTGTGAGATTTTTTGCCATCACAGTGCTGAAACTAAGCGTAAGCTAATAGTTGCTTATAACAACGTTATAAGGTATGTGTATAGCCTTAAACGGTATGCTCACGTCAGTAGATACTCCAAAACAATATTGGGATGTACAATCCACACATTCATTAATTACCGAACACTTATTTTCCTGTACAAGCTTATAACAACTAAAGAGCCCTTATATCTCTACAACCTCTTGTCCTTTGCAAGATCACCGCGTTCTATCACATTGATACAACCTCGTTTCACATGCCGCATAACTGAAATGCAATTTTTCATCCATGCTATAAGATTGTTTAACTCACTACCACAGAGCATCAGAAGACTAGTTGACACACGTAACTTTGAGACCGTTTTGTTTAAGTATATGGCTACAAACGAAAACTAATTTCTTTTTTTTTTATAAATTTAATTAAAAATAATTTTCTGTATTTCTAAAATCATTGCCAGATTCAATTTTAAATTTCTGTAACTTTTTCACTCGAGCAACTAAAAAGATTGTAAAGTCTATTTGTAAGAGATTTGATTTAACTGAATAAATAAAATAAAAATAAATAAAATAAATAAATATAATATATTATATACAGTATATAATATATAATATTTAATATATATATATAAAATATATAATGTATAATATATAATATAAAATATATAATATATAATAAATAATATATAATAAATAATATAAAATATATAATATAAAATATATAATATATAATATATAATATATAATATATAATATATAATAAATAATATATAATATATAATACATAATAAATAATATATAACACATAATATATAATATGTATATAATATATAATATATAATATATAATATATAATATATAATATATAATATATTATATATAATATATAATATATAATAAATAATATATAATATATAATACATAATATATAATATATAACACATAATATATAATATGTATATAATATATAATATATAATATATAATATATTATATATAATATATAACACATAATATATAATATATAATATGTAATATATTATATATAATATATAATATAAAATATATAATATATAACATATAACATATAACATATAATTTATAATATATAATATATAATATAAAATATACAGTATACAATATACAAATATATAATATTTAATATAAAATATAAAATATTAACGATTAACATTGGTTTTGAATGTTTGCAAATTGAAATGGCAAGGGAAAATCTCGCCGGGTAAACCATTCCAAAGTCGTGTTGTACGGCTAAAAAAAGAATCCCTATATTTCACGGTACGTCCGAAATTGGGCTCAAGGGTGAACTGATGGGCATTCCTAGCAAGACGAGTATTACGGGCGAAACTTTTAAGGGGAGGAATGCAGCTGGCTACTTCGAGTGAACATTTTTTATAAAAGAAACGATAAAATAAGGAAAGACATGAAACATTGCGTCGGTGTTCGAGAGGGGCAATTGTTTCAGCGGCAGTTCTATTTCCTATCAATCTTAACGCTCGATTTTGTATTCTATCAAGCAGGTGAAGCGATGTTTGTGAAGCACCTGCCCACAGGTGGGAGTTATACTCGAGTTTAGGGCGTATAAAGGCTTTATGAATTGTAGCCAGATCAGATGGGGAAAAATACTTCTTACACCGATACAGAAAACCTAAGCACTTAGCAGCATTCTTAGCGATTTCAAATATATGGTCGTTCCAACGGAGGTCGTCGTTGACACACATACCGAGTACTGAGAGCTTTTCGGTTTCTTCTATGTAAGTGCCATTCATGGACAATGGCATTGGGGGAATGTTAAGCTTTAACGACAGAAGACAGCATTGAGTTTTCGAAGCATTAAACTCCACACGATTCCTATTACCCCATTTGACAATGCTGTATAAATCGGAGTTTAATGAGCTTGACATACGGCACCGTTGCAATTGTACGTCCGAAGGCGAAGGACGTGAATTATCGAACGAATATGAAAAGCTGAGGGTAGAGTCGTCAGCAAAACAGTTAAGTGGATTAGAAGTAACAGACAGAAGATCATTTATAAAAATGAGGAAAAGAGTCGGAGACAGAACAGAGCCCTGGAGCACACCAGCATTTATTTTATGGGAATCAGACTTGAATCCGTCAAATACAACTTGTATTGAACGGTCCAGAAGATAGCTTCTAATCCAACGAACAAGAGTATTATCGATCCCAAAAGCACGCATTTTCGATAAGAGAGCTTCATGCCAAACTCTATCAAATGCCTTGGAGATATCAAGAGCAATAATCTTACTTTCACCAAAGCGATGTAAAGATTTGTTCCACTGTTCGGTGAGATATGCCATCAGATCACCAGTGGAACGGTTGCTGCGGAAGCCATACTGACGGTCATGGAGAAGCTTATGATCTTCGAGATATTCCTTAAGCTGACGGTTAATCAGTGTTTCCATGACCTTAGAAAAAAGGGATGTCAGTGCTATGGGTCGGTAGGAGGAGGGGGAGGATGGGTCACCTTTCTTAGGGACAGGCTGGACAAATGCTGTTTTCCATCTTCTAGAAAAGATTCCAGAAGAGTAGGAGCGATGGAAAAGCTTACGCAGTGACTTTGCCAGTGTGGAAGAACACCTCTTCAGAAGAATCGGGGGTATATCATCCGGGCCAGCGGATTTGTGTATATCGAGATCTTTGAGAACTCTTGCTATTGTACGAGTGCGGAAAAAAATCTGTCCCATGGAAAAATTTACATTCTCAAGTACAGGAGGGGCAACGTTGCTATGCGGCAGCGTGGAGCTAGCAGCGAAATGGGCGGCGAGCAAGTTTGCCTTCTCTGAAGAGTAAACAATTGGTTTGTTACTGTCGATGAGCGTTGGAACCGAAGATGTTGAGGAGTTTTTAATATTTTTTACAAATGACCAAAAATTTTTACTGCCTTTGGGACACTGCAGAATTTTTTGCCGTAATTTTTGGTCATGCAAAAATTTGGTTCTTTCAATAACGGAGTTGCATGAGTTTCTTGCTTGTTTGTGCTTTTTCCGATTTTCCTCTGTAGGGTTGGCTTTGTAAGAACGGAAACTTACTTCTTTGAGCCTGATAGCTTCTTTACACTCAGAATTAAACCAAGACTTTTCTTTAGGTTTGATGCTTTTTACTCTGTTAGGAATAAAAGCACGCATCCCTAGAAGAATCACATTTGTGATCATTTCAGCACTGGCATCAATGTCACTATCGAGGAAGCATAGTGACCAGTTAAAGTTTCGGAAAAAAATATTCAGGCCGTCCCAGTTGGCTTTCTCGTATTGCCAAACGGTCCTGGTGGGAAGTTTTTCTTTAACTGGATGGGTGGAGGATGAGAAATTAGCTGAAATAACACAATGGTCTGAAGTGCCAAATGGAGAAGTTACACTAATGGTATATTTATCAGGGTGAGAAGTAAGAAACAAGTCAAGAGTATGGGCGGCTTGCCCAGCAACATCCGGTACACGCGTTGGCACATCGATCAGTTGGGTAAGGTGATGTAACCCGGCAAAGAGCTCGACATACCTTCCTTCGGGTGTTGTCTGACCAGAATAGCGGAGCCAGTTGGAATTGTGTACATTGAAATCGCCCGTAATAACGATTTCAGTGCGAGGACAAAGGGAAACAATTTTCGAGATGGAATCAGACAGCGCATCAAACTCGTTACAAGTGGAATTGCTGTCGAGATTTGGAGTCCTGTAAATAAAACAATAATGAATGACATGCTTGCTGACAGTGAATTTGAGCCACAAGAAGTTAAAGTCCGTGTTGGAACATTGCCCATATTGGGGAAGGCTCTGGCAAGCAATATCATTCCTAACATAGACCACGAGACCATGATGGGAAAAGAGTAATGGCACCAAGCTATACCCATGTAGAGCAAACTCTGATAAATCAGTATTTACTCCAACCTGGGTTTCACTTAATGCCAAAACAGCTGGCCTGCATTGAACAGAGTAGACGTACAGGTGAAAGAAATTCTTTCTTATACCACGAACATTGGAATACACGACACAAAAATCACTTACCATTTCAAAATACTTACACAAAACACAATTCTGACTAAGTCGAACCATGCAGTGAAAATCCAAATTAATCTCTGTAATAAACAAACTGTCTTAGGTGTTATGCCCATAAGACAGCTTGCATACAAAAAATCAATTTAAATATTCAGCACAATAGGACAAACTCAGATGCCCTTATCCATTTACCGCAAGCATACGATGCCTACAGTAGATAAGAAAGAGGCAGTTAAGCTAAGCACAAAGGGTTGGGACAGATAGGAGGATAATTTGATTTGTTATGCAAGTGAGTATTATTTTTTTTTTTTTTTTTTCTTCCACAGCGCGAATGGGCATCTTATCGTCTTCCAACGACACGAGTGGATATTGTTTTTTCTTTACAGCACACGCGAGGGGTTTTTGCCAATTTCTCAAACGAGTGTGTAATATTATTTTTTTATCACTCGCGATAACAATGCGCAATAATTTTTTTTTTGGCTTTTGTGTAATTATTTATGCGCGCACCTCGACTTGACGTCCGGCCTCTATGAGCTTAAGATCGACACATATAATACATATTAAATAATATATAATGCATAATATACAGTATACAATTCATAATATATAATATATGATATATAATATACATATAATATAATATATAACATATAATATATAACATAATATATAATATATAATATATAATTTATATTATATAATATATAATATATAATTTATAATATGTAATATATAAAATATATAATATATAATTTATAATATACAATATATAATATATTATATACAGTATATAATACATCATATATGATATATAATATATAATATAAAATATATAATATATAATTTATAATATATGATATATAATATAAAATATATAATATATAATATATAAATACATAACATAAAATATTTAATATATGATATATAATACATAATACATAATATATCATACATAATATATAATATATTATATTTAATACATAATATATAATATATAATATATTATATAAAATATATTATATATAATTTATAATATATAATATATAAAATATAATATATTATATACAGTATATAATATATAATATGTGATATATAATATATAATATAAAATATATAATATATAATATATAATATATAATATAAAATATATCATATATAATATATAATACATATTAAATAATATATAATATATAATATAAATTATATAATATATAATATAGAATATATAATATATATTATATAATATACAGTAAACAATATATAATATATTTTATATAATATATAATATATAATATATAATATATGGTATATAATATATAATATACAGTATATAATTATGATATGATATATAATTTATAATATGAAATATAATATATATAATATATAATAGGTAATATATAATATGTAATAAATAATATATAATATATAATATATAATATTTAATATATAATATAAAATAAATAATATATAATATATAAAATATAATATATAATATATAATATATAATACATAATAATATATAATATATAATATATAATATATAACATATAATATATAAGATATAATATATAATTTATAATATATAATATATATAATATATAATATGTAACATATAAAATATATTATATATAATATATAATTTATAATATACAATATGTAATATACAATATACAGTATATAATACATAATATATGATTATAATATATAATATATAATATAAAATATATAATATATAATTTTTATATAAACAGTATATAATATATAATATAAAATATATAATATATAATTTACAGTATATAATATATGATATATAATATAAAATATATAATATATAATTAATAATATATGATATATAATATATAATATATAATACATTATACATAATTTATCATATATAATATATAATATATAATTTATAATATATTATATATAATATATAATATATTATATAAAATATATAATATATAATTTACAATATATAAAATAATATATTATATATAATATATAATATATAATATATAATATATAATATATATTATATTATATATAATATATATAATATAATATATAATAAATAATATATCATATGTAACACATAATATATAATATGTATATAATATATAATATATAATATATAATATATAATATATTATATATTATATATAACACATAACATATAATATATAATATGTAACATATGAAATATATAATATATAATATATAATTTATAATATATAATATATAATATATAATAAATAATATCTAATATATAATATATAATATATAATATATAACACATAATATATAATATGTTTATTATATATAATATATTATATATAATATATTATATATAAAATATAATATATAATATATAATATAATATATATAATATATAATATAAAATATATAATATATAACATATAACATATAACATATAACATATAATTTATAATATATAATATATAATATATAATATATAATATATAATATACAGTATACAATATATAATATTTATTATAAAATATAAAATATTTAACATAAAATATATAATATATAATATAAAATAAATTATATATAATATATAATATAATTAATAATATATACTATCTAATACATAATATATAATATATAATATATAATAAATAATATATAATATAAAATATATATAATATATATAATACATTATATACAATATATAATATATAAAACATAATATATAATATATAATATGCAAAATATTATATATATGTAATATATAATATATGATATATAGTATAGAAAATATAATATATAATATATAATATATAATACATAATATAAAATATATAACATATAATATATAATACATAATATTTATATAATATATTATATATATTATATAAAATATAATATATAATATATAATATATTATGTATAATATACAGTATACAATTTATAATATATAATATATAACATAATATATAATATATAATATATAATATATAATATATAATATGTTATATATAAAATATATAATATATAATTTATAATATACAATATATAATATATTATATACTGTATATAATATATTATATATTGTATTTTGTATATATACATAATATATAATATACAGTATATAATATATAATATATAATATATAAATACATAACATAAAATATTTAATATATAATATATAATACATAATACATAATATATCATACATAATATATAATATATTATATATAATACATAGTATATAATATATAATTTATAATATATAAAATATAATACATTATACACAGTATATAATATATAATATATGATATACATTATATAATATAAAATATATAATATATAATATAAAATATATAATATATAATATATAATATATAATAAACAGTATATAATATATAATATATGATATATAATATATAATTTTAAAATATAAAATATATAATATATAATATAAAATATATAATTTTTAATATATAATATATAATACATCATATAAAATATTTAATATAATATATAATACATAATATATAATATATATATAATATATAATATATAATAGGTAATATATAATATAAAATATATAATATATTATATATAATACATAATATACAATATATAATATATAATATATATTATATAATATATAATAAATAATTTATAATAAATGATATATAATATATAATATATGATATTTAATACATAATATAAAACAAATAATATATAATATGTAAAATATAATATATAATATATAATATATAATACATAATAATATATAATATATAATATATAACATATAATATATAAGATATAATATATAATTTATAATATATAATATATATAATATATAATATGTAACATATAAAATAAATTATATAAAATATATAATTTATAATATACAATATGTAATATACAATATACAGTATATAATACATAACATATGATTATAATATATAATATAAAATATATAATATATAATTTTTATATTAACAGTATATAATATATAATATAAAATATATAATATATAATTTTTATATAAACAGTATATAATATATAATATAAAATATATAATATATAATTTACAGTATATAATATATGATATATAATATAAAATATATAATATATAATTAATAATATATGATATATAATATATAATATATAATACATTATACATAATTTAGCATATATAATATATAATATATAATATATAATATATTATATATAATATATAATATATAATATATTATATATAATATATAATATATAATATATTATATATAATATATAATATATTATATAAAATATATAATATATAATTTACAATATATAAATAATATATTATATACAGTATATAATATATATAATATATAATATATAATATAAAATATATAATATATAATAAATAATATATAATATATAATATATAATATATAATATATAATTTATAATATGTAATATATAAAATATATAATATATAATTTATAATATACAATATATAATATATTATATACAGTATATAATACATTATATATGATATATAATATATAATATAAAATATATAATATATAATTTATAATATATGATATATAATATAAAATATATAATATATAATATATAAATACATAACATAAAATATTTAATATATGATATATAATACATAATACATAATATATCATACATAATATATAATATATTATATTTAATACATAATATATAATATATAATATATTATATAAAATATATTATATATAATTTATAATATATAATATATAAAATATAATATATTATATACAGTATATAATATATAATATGTGATATATAATATATAATATAAAATATATAATATATAATATATAATATAAAATATATCATATATAATATATAATATATAATACATATTAAATAATATATAATATATAATATAAATTATATAATATATAATATAGAATATATAATATATATTATATAATATACAGTAAACAATATATAATATATTATATATAATATATAATATATAATATATAATATATGGTATATAATATATAATATACAGTATATAATTATGATATATGATATATAATTTATAATATGAAATATAATATATATAATATATAATAGGTAATATATAATATGTAATAAATAATATATAATATATAATATATAATATTTAATATATAATATAAAATAAATAATATATAATATATAAAATATAATATATAATATATACTATATAATACATAATATATAATATATAATATATAGTATATAACATATAATATATAATATATAATTTATAATATATAATATATAATATGTAATATATAAAATATAATATAAAATATATATTATATAATATATAATTTATAATATACAATATAAAATATACAGTATATAATACATAATATATGATATATTATATATAATATAAAATATAAGATATATAATATATAATTTATAATATACAATATATAATATTTAATACTTACTTACTTACTTAGGTGGCGCTACAGTTCGGGACGAACCTGGGCCTCAACCAACATGCCTCTCCAGCCAACTCGGTCTTTGGCTAGCTGCCTCCAGTTTTGCACTCCAAGTTGGTTCAGGTCGTCCTCCACTTGAGCGCGCCACCTAAGGCGAGGTCTTCCTTGACTGCGTCTACCCTCTGGGATGGAATCGAAGATCCTGCGAGCCGGAGCATTGTTGTCCATTCGCTCTACATGACCTAGCCATCTTAAACGTGATATGCGTATTTTTTTGACCAGGTCAATGTCGCTGTACAGCTCGTATAGTTCTTGGTTGAACCTTCTCCTCCAAAGCCCGTTAACGCAGATAGGGCCAAAAATCTTCCGAAGAATCTTACGCTCGAAACGACTAAGGATATCTTCATCCGCTTTAGATAGAGTCCATGCCTCGGCGCCATAGAGCAGGACTGGGATGATTAGGGTCTTATAAAGAGTCTCCTTTGTCTTTCGAGAGAGGGCTTTGCTACTCAATTGCCTTCCTAGCCCATAGAAACAGCGATTGGCAAGAGTAATTCTTCGCTTTACTTCTGACGAGATGTTGTTGTCAGATGTTATAGCGGATCCGAGGTACACAAAGTCCCTAACTACCTCAAAGTTGTACCTGTCTATTGTGATGTTTTGTCCAATCCGCCGGTGTTGTGTGTCCCTTTTTGTGGACAGCAGGTACTTCGTTTTGGCCTCATTGACTGCTAGTCCCATCTTAGCCGCTTCAGCTTCAATGCTAGCAAACGTTCCAGTGACAGCTCGCCGAGTTCTGCCAATGATGTCTATGTCGTCAGCGTATGCTAGCAATTGCACAGACTTGAAAAAAATTGTCCCACTACAATTGACTTGCGAGTTTCTTATAATTTTTTCAAGTATTAAGTTGAAGAAATCGCACGATAGCGCATCACCTTGTCGGAATCCTTTTTTGACGTCAAAAGCTTCTGTGAGGTCAGAACCAACCTTGACGGAGCAGCGAGAGTTCTCCATCGTCATCCTGCACAGTCGGACGAGTTTTGTGGGAATGCCAAAACCTGACATGGCTCTGTATAGCTCGTCTCTATAAATGCTATCGTACGCGGCCTTAAAATCGATAAAGAGGTGGTGGGTGTCGATTTGGAATTCTTGGGTGGTTTCCAGGATCTGCCGTAGCGTGAACATTTGATCGATTGTGGACTTTCCTGGTCTGAAACCACACTGATAGGGGCCAATCAGGTTGCTGACGAAAGGTTTCAGGCGTTCACATAGTACGGCAGAGAGGATCTTGTAGGCGATATTCAGGAGACTTATTCCTCTATAGTTGGCGCAGTTTAGAGGGTCTCCTTTCTTGTGAATCGGGCAAACGATGCTGAGGTTCCATTCATCAGGCATACTTTCTTCTGACCAAACTTTAGAGATGAGTTGGTGTATGCACTCCACCAGGTCATCTCCGGCCGCTTTAAAAAGTTCGGCGGGTAATCCGTCGGGTCCAGCAGCTTTGTTGTTTTTGAGTTTAGATATTGCTATCCTTACTTCATTTTGGTCAGGTGGACGGAAGTTTTGTCTGTCATCATCCATGTTGAATGGTTCATTCTGCCTGACAGCGGGATTTTGGCCTTCATCGCCGTTTAACAGTCTGCAGAAATGGTCCTTCCATGTACTCAGCACCGACTGTGGCTCTACTACGAGGTTTCCATTCCTATCTCTACAGGCTTCTGTGCGGGATTTTTTTCCTTGGCATGTTCTTTTTACCTGTTGGTAAAACTTCCGCACGTTGTTCCTGGAGTAGCATCTCTCAATATCTTCGATCGCGCGCTTCTCATGCTCTCTTTTTTTCTTTTGGAGAAGCCGGTGTTCTTCCCGTCTTTTCTGCTCGTAAAGCTCGCGAGCAGCTCTCGTCTTTCTTTGCAGCGTCGCTTTATATGCCTCTTGTTTGGCTGCATGGGCCTGCCTGCATTCGTCATCAAACCAGAGGTTTCGTGGTGGTGGTCTGGTGAAACCTAGCACATCAGTTGCGGCATCTCTGATGGCTTGTTGGCAGTGTTGCCACTGATCTTCGGCACTTGATGCTGGCGGTACTGGATTTCTTGAGAGGTTACGGGATATTCGATCGGCATAGGTTCTGGCGGTTTCTTGCGATTGCAGCTTTCCGACGTCATACTTCCTCACAGTATTACTCCGTTGTTGTGGAGTTCGGGTTATTCGCATTCTTACCTTTGCTGCAACAAGGTAGTGATCCGAGTCGATGTTAGCTGCTCGGAAGGTGCGAACATCCAAGATACTGGAGGCGTGTCTTGCATCGATCGCAACGTGATCAATCTGATTGACGGTTCTTTGATCTGGGTGTCGCCAAGTCCCTTTGTGTATATCGAGATGAGGAAACCGTGTGCTTGCAATGGTGACGTTATGTGCCGCTGCGAAGTCAATTAGCCTAAGTCCGTTTTCAGACGTTGTGTCGTGTAGGCTATGTTTTCCGACAGTCCTACCAAAGATTTCCTCTTTACCTATTTTGGCATTAAAATCGCCTAGTACGATCTTAACGTCGTATTTAGGGCATTGCTCATAGGTTTTTTCGAGGAGCTCATAGAAGTCATCCTTGGTGGCGTCATCTTTGTCCTCTGTGGGGGCATGAGCGCATATTAGGCTAATGTTGGCGAATTTAGCCTTGATACGGATTGTCACAAGTCGCTCACTTACGTGTCGAAAGCCCAAGACTTCTTGCCTAAGTCTACCGCTTGTGACGAATCCGCACCCAAATAAACGCTGTGGTCTTCTTGCGCAATCACCGTAGTACACGTCACAGTTTTTCATCCTCCTTTTGCCCGGCCCATTCCATCGCACTTCCTGGATGGCAGTAATTCCTGCTCTGTAGCAGTCTAGGGCCTCCGCTAGTTGTTTGGATGCACGTGGTCTGTTAAGAGTTCTAACATTCCACGTGCAGATCCGAAGGTCGTTGTCCTTGATTCGTTTTTCCGGGTCGTCAACAGTAAATCCGTCCTTTTCCGAGGCTATTGGTCGCTTCGCAACTTTTTCTTTTTTCCGTGGCAGGGTTGTTAACCCCACGCACAACCCCCAACCTGGAGGGCCAGGTCCTTTGTTGGATTCCTTGGACAAAAGGAACCGGAGAATCCGGAGTCAGTAACCCACTTCGGGGATATGAGCGCTGCCGTTGGCCCATTAAGGGTTCATCCGCCACCATCTCTATTTCAATGCCCTGACTTGCATTGAATTGTCCTATTGACCTTATCTCCAAATACGTCGAAGTAGCTCATTAGGGCGTCTGCTTCGTTGACTGTTGACGCCACCGTTGGTCCAGTTGGTTGGGCTCATCCGCCGTACGTCCTCTTTCTGAGGGGCTCGTGCAAGACTTCTGCGAATCGATCAGAACAGTCATTAAAGCAGAGCATTATAGTGTTGCTATTTTTTCTGTGTTCAACACTCGCGCTTATAAGTTTAGCAGGAATGTCCGGATGGACAGACCAGTACCCGGTGGTTACCGCGGGGAGGTAAAATAAGCACAATTGATGTGTACGATATAGTTGCAGCGACTGTGCATCACCAGTTTGATGCCTTTCAGTGCCTACCCTATTCATACAGCACCCAACCACCTATATATATATATATATATAATATTTAATATATAATATAAAAAAATAAAATATAATATATAAAATGATATATAATATATACTATATAATACAGTATATACAATATATAATATATATTTTTTTTTTTATAATTCACGCGCGCACAAGGGACTATTTGTTTCATTTTTAATGTAACACACTGCGCCGGCATTAGGAAGATAGGGAGGGGAGAGATAGGAGGTATCGATTAACATTGGTTTTGAATGTTTGCAAATTGAAATGGCAAGGGATATATATTATATAATAAATAATATATAATATATAATATATAATTTACAATATATAATATGTATATATATAATATATATAATATATAGTATATAATACGAAATATATAATTTAAAATATATAATATATAATAAACAGTATATAATATATAATATATGATATATAATATATAATTTTAAAATATAAAATACATAATATATAATATAAAATATATAATTTATAATATATAATATATAATACATCATATAAAATATTTAATATAATATATAATACATAATATATAATATATATAATATATAATAGGTAATATATAATATAAAATATATAATATATTATATATAATACATAATATATAATATATAATATATAATATATAATTTATAATATATAATATTTAATATATAATACAAAATAAATAAAATATAATATATATAATATGATATATAATATATACTATATAATACATTATATACAATATATAATATCTAATATATAATATATAATATTTAATATATATTATATAATATATAATAAATAATATATAGTATATAATATATGATATTTAATACATAATATAAAATAAATAATATATAATATATAAAATATAATATATAATATATACTATATAATACATAATAATATATAATATATAATATATAACATATAATATATAATATATAATATGTAACAAATAAAATATATAATATATAATATATAATTTATAATATATAATATATAATATATAATAAATAATATCTAATATATAATACATAATATATAATATATAACACATAATATATAATATGTTTATAATATATAATATATTATATATAATATATAACACATAATATATAATATATAATATATAATATAATATATATAATATATAATATAAAATATATAATATATAACATATAACACATAACATATAATTTATAATATATAATATATAATATATAATATACAGTATACAATATATAATATTTAATATAAAATATAAAATATATGACATAAAATATATAATATATAATATAAAATAAATTATATATAATATATAATATAATTAATAATATATACTATCTTATACATAATATATAATATATAATATATAATAAATAATATATAATATAAAATATATATAATATATATAATACATTATATACAATATATAATATATAAAATATAATATATAATATATAATATGTAAAATATTATATATATGTAATATATAATATATGATATATAGTATAGAAAATATAATATATAATATATAATATATAATACATAATATAAAATATATAACATATAATATATAATACATAATATTTATATAATATATTATATATATTATATAAAATATAATATATAATATATAATATATAATATATTATGTATAATATACAGTATACAATTTATAATATATAATACATAACATAATATATAATATATAATATATAATATGTAATATATAAAATATATAATATATAATTTATAATATACAATATATAATATATTATATACTGTATATAATATATTATATATTGTATTTTGTATATATACATAATATATAATATACAGTATATAATATATAATATAAAATATATAATATATAATATATAAATACATAACATAAAATATTTAATTTATAATATATAATACATAATACATAATATATCATACATAATATATAATATATTATATATAATACATAGTATATAATATATAATTTATAATATATAAAATATAATACATTATATACAGTATATAATATATAATATATGATATACATTATATAATATAAAATATATAATATATAATATAAAATATATAATATATAATATATAATATATAATAAACAGTATATAATATATAATATATAATATATAATATATAATTTTAAAATATAAAATATATAATATATAATATTAAATATATAATTTATAATATATAATACATAATATAAAATATTTAATATAATATATAATACATAATATATAATATATATAAAATATATAATATATAATAGGTAATATATAATATAAAATATATAATATATTATATATAATACATAATATACAATATATAATATATAATTTATAATATATAATATACAGTATATAATATATAATATATAATATATAATATATAATATACAGTATATAATATATGATATATAATATATAATATAAAATATATAATATATAATATATGATATATAATATATAAATACATAACATAAAATATTTAATATGTAATATATAATACATAATACATAATATATCATACATAATATATAATATATTATATATAATACATAATATATAATATATAATATATTATATACAGTATATAATATATAATATATAATATATAATATACAGTATATAATATATGATATATAATATATAATATATAATATATAAATACATAACATAAAATATTTAATATATAATATATAATACATAATACATAATATATCATACATAATATATAATATATTATAAATAATACATAATATATAATATATAATACATTATATAAAATATATAATATATAATTTATAATATATAAAGTATAATATATTATATACAGTATATAATATATAATATATGATATGTAATATATATTATAAAATATAAAATATATAATTTATAATATAAAATATATAATATATAATAAACAGTATATAATATATAATATATGATATATAATATATAATTTTAAAATATAAAATAAATAATATATAATATAAAATATATAATTTCCAATATATAATATATAATACATCATATAAAATATTTAATATAATATATAATACATAATGTATAATATATATATAATATATAATATATAATAGGTAATATATAATATAAAATATATAATATATTATATATAATACATAATATACAATATATAACATATAATTTATAATATATAATATATAATATAAAATATATAATATATATTATATAATATATAATAAATAATATATAATAAATAATATATAATAAATAATATATAATATATAATATATGATATTTAATACATAATATAAAATAAATAATATATAATATATGAAATATAATATATAATATATACTATATAATACATATTAATATATAATATATAACATATAGTATATAAGATATAATATATATAATATATATGTAACATATAAAATATATAATATATATGTAACATATAAAATATATAATATATAATATATAATTTATAATATACAATATGTAATATATAATAAACAGTATATAATACATAATATATGATTATAATATATAATATACAATATATAATATATAATTTTTATATATACAGTATATGATTTATAATATAAAATATATAATATATAATATATAATATATGATATATAATATATAATATATAATACATAATACATAATATATCATATATTATATATAATATATTATATATAATACATAATATATAATATATAATATATAATATATAATATATTATATAAAATATATAATATATAATTTACAATATATAAAATATAATATATTATATACATTTTATAATATATAATATATAATATATATATATATAATATATAATATATAATATATAATATAAAATATATAATATATAATATATAATAAATAATATATAATAAATAATATATAAAATATAATATAAAATATATTATATAATATATAATTTATAATATATAATAAATAATATATAATATATAACACATAATATATAATGTGTATATAATATATAATATATTATATATAATATATAACACATAATATATAATATATAAAATATATAACATATAATTTATTATATATAATTTATAATATATAATATACAGTATACAATATATAATATATAATATACATACAATATATAATATTTAATATAAAATATAAAATATATAATATATAATATAAAATAAATTATATATAATATATAATATAATTAATAATATATACTTTCTAGTACATAATATATAATATATAATATATAATAAATAATATATAATATATAATATATATAATATATATAATACATTATATACAATATATAAAATATAATATACAATATATAATATATAACATATAATATATAATACATAATATTTATATAATATATAATATATAATAAAAAATATATAATATATAACATATAGTTTATAATATATAATATATAATATATAATATATAATGTATAATATACAGTATACTATTTATAATATATAAGATATGATATATAATATACATATAATATAATATAAAACATATAATATATAACATAGTATATAATATATAATATATAATTTATAATATATAATATATAATATATAATATATAATATGTAATATATAAAATATATAATATATAATTTATAATATACAATATATAATATATTATATACAGTATATAATATATAATATATGATATATAATATAAAATATATAATATATAATATATAAATACATAACCTAAAATATTTAATATGTAATATATAATACATAATACATAATATATCATACATAATATATAATATATTATATATAATACATAATATATAATATATAATATATTATATAAAATATATAATATATAATTTATAATATATAAAATATAATATATTATATACAGTATATAATATATAATATATGATATATAATATATATTATAAAATATAAAATATATAATATATAATATAAAATATATAATATATAATATATAATATATAATAAACAGTATATAATATATAATAACTATATGATATATAATATATAATTTTAAAATATAAAATATATAATATATAATATAAAATATATAATTTATAATATATAATATATAATACATCATATAAAATATTTTATATAATATATAATACATAATATATAATATATAATATATATTACATAATATATAATAAATAATATATAATATATAATATATGATATTTAATACATAATATAAAATAAATAATATATAATATATAAAATATAATATATAACATATACTATATAATACATAATAATATATAATATATAACATATAATATATAAGACATAATATATAATTTATAATATATAATATATATAATATATATGTGACATATAAAATATATAATATATAATATATAATTTATAATATACAATATGTAATATATAATATACAGTATATAATACATAATATATGATAATAATATATAATATAAAATATATAATATATAATTTTTATATATACAGTATATAATATATGATATATAATATAAAATATATAATATATAATATATACTATGATATAAAATATATAATATATAATACATAATACATAATATATCATATATAATATATAATATATTATATATAATACATAATATATAATATATAATATATTATATAAAATATATAATATATAATTTACAATATATAAAATATAATATATTATATACAGTATATAATATATAATATAATATATATATATATAAAATATATAATATATAATATATAATATAAAATATATAATATATAATATATAATAAATAATATATAATAAATAATATATAATATAAAATATATTATATATAATATATAATATATAATATATAATATATAATAAATAATATATAATATATAACACATAATATATAATATGTATATAATATATTATATATAATATATAACACATAATATATAATATATAATATATAATATATTATATATAATATATAATATAAAATATATAATATATAACATATAACATATAATGTATTATATATAAAATATAATATATAATATACAGTATACAATATATAATATATAATATACATACAATATATAATATTTAATGTAAAATATTAAATATATAACATAAAATATATAATATATAATATAAAATAAATTATATATAATATATAATATAATTAATAATATATACTATCTAATACATAATATATAATATATAATAAATAATATATAATATATAATATATATATAATATATATAATATATATAATACATTATATACAATATATAATCCATGAAATATAATATATATTATATAATATGTAAAATATTATATATATGTAATATATAATATATGATATATAGTATAGAAAATATAATATATAATATATAATATATAATATATAATATATAATATATAATACATAATACATAATATATAATATATAACATATAATATATAATACATAATATTTATATAATATATTATATATCATATATTATATATATTATATAATATAATATATAATATATAATATACAGTATATAATACATAATATATAATATATAATATATAAATACATAACATAAAATATTTAATATATAATATAGAATACATAATACATAATATATCATACATAATATATAATATATTATATATAATACATAATATATAATATATTATATAAAATATATAATATATAATTTATAATATATAAAATATAATATATTATAAATACATAACATAAAATATTTAATATATGATATATAATACATAATACATAATATATCATACATAATATATAATATATTATATTTAATACATAATATATAATATATAATATATTATATAAAATATATTATATATAATTTATAATATATAATATATAAAATATAATATATTATATACAGTATATAATATATAATATGTGATATATAATATATAATATAAAATATATAATATATAATATATAATATAAAATATATCATATATAATATATAATATATAATACATATTAAATAATATATAATATATAATATAAATTATATAATATATAATATAGAATATATAATATATATTATATAATATACAGTAAACAATATATAATATATTATATATAATATATAATATATAATATATGGTATATAATATATAATATACAGTATATAATTATGATATATGATATATAATTTATAATATGAAATATAATATATATAATATATAATAGGTAATATATAATATGTAATAAATAATATATAATATATAATATATAATATTTAATATATAATATAAAATAAATAATATATAATATATAAAATATAATATATAATATATACTATATAATACATAATATATAATATATAATATATAGTATATAACATATAATATATAATATATAATATATAATATATAATATATAATATATAATATGTAATATATAAAATATAATATAAAATATATATTATATAATATATAATTTATAATATACAATATAAAATATACAGTATATAATACATAATATATGATATATTATATATAATATAAAATATAAAATATATAATATATAATTTATAATATACAATATATAATATTTAATATATAATATAAAAAAATAAAATATAATATATAAAATGATATATAATATATACTATATAATACAGTATATACAATATATAATATATATTTTTTTTTTATAATTCACGCGCGCACAAGGGACTATTTGTTTTATTTTTAATGTAACACACTGCGCCGGCATTAGGAAGATAGGGAGGGGAGAGATAGGAGGTATCGATTAACATTGGTTTTGAATGTTTGCAAATTGAAATGGCAAGGGATATATATTATATAATAAATAATATATAATATATAATATATAATATATAATTTACAATATATAATATGTATATATATAATATATATAATATATAGTATATAATACGAAATATATAATTTAAAATATATAATATATAATAAACAGTATATAATATATAATTTTAAAATATAAAATACATAATATATAATATAAAATATATAATTTATAATATATAATATATAATACATCATATAAAATATTTAATATAATATATAATACATAATATATAATATATATAATATATAATAGGTAATATATAATATATTATATATAATACATAATATATAATATATAATTTATAATATATAATTTATAATATATAATATTTAATATATAATACAAAATAAATAAAATATAATATATATAATATGATATATAATATATACTATATAATACATTATATACAATATATAATATCTAATATATAATATATAATATTTAATATATATTATATAATATATAATAAATAATATATAGTATATAATATATGATATTTAATACATAATATAAAATAAATAATATATAATATATAAAATATAATATATAATATATACTATATAATACAAAATAATATATAATATATAATATATAACATATAATATATAATATATAATATGTAACATATAAAATATATAATATATAATATATAATTTATAATATATAATATATAATATATAATAAATAATATCTAATATATAATACATAATATATAATATATAACACATAATATATAATATGTTTATAATATATAATATATTATATATAATATATAACACATAATATATAATATATAATATATAATATAATATATATAATATATAATATAAAATATATAATATATAACATATAACATATAACATATAATTTATAATATATAATATATAATATATAATATACAGTATACAATATATAATATTTAATATAAAATATAAAATATATAATATATAATATAAAATAAATTATATATAATATATAATATAATTAATAATATATACTATCTTATACATAATATATAATATATAATATATAATAAATAATATATAATATAAAATATATATAATATATAAAATACATTATATACAATATATAATATATAAAATATAATATATAATATATAATATGTAAAATATTATATATATGTAATATATAATATATGATATATAGTATAGAAAATATAATATATAATATATAATATATAATACATAATATAAAATATATAACATATAATATATAATACATAATATTTATATAATATATTATATATATTATATAAAATATAATATATAATATATAATATATAATATATTATGTATAATATACAGTATACAATTTATAATATATAATATATAACATAATATATAATATATAATATATAATATGTAATATATAAAATATATAATATATAATTTATAATATACAATATATAATATATTATATACTGTATATAATATATTATATATTGTATTTTGTATATATACATAATATATAATATACAGTATATAATATATAATATAAAATATATAATATATAATATATAAATACATAACATAAAATATTTAATATATAATATATAATACATAATACATAATATATCATACATAATATATAATATATTATATATAATACATAGTATATAATATATAATTTATAATATATAAAATATAATACATTATATACAGTATATAATATATAATATATGATATACATTATATAATATAAAATATATAATATATAATATAAAATATATAATATATAATATATAATATATAATAAACAGTATATAATATATAATATATAATATATAATTTTAAAATATAAAATATATAATATATAATATTAAATATATAATTTATAATATATAATATATAATACATCATATAAAATATTTAATATAATATATAATACATAATATATAATATATATATAATATATAATATATAATAGGTAATATATAATATAAAATATATAATATATTATATATAATACATAATATACAATATATAATATATAATTTATAATATATAATATACAGTATATAATATATAATATATAATATATAATATACAGTATATAATATATGATATATAATATATAATATAAAATATATAATATATAATATATGATATATAATATATAAATACATAACATAAAATATTTAATATGTAATATATAATACATAATACATAATATATCATACATAATATATAATATATTATATATAATACACAATATATAATATATAATATATTATATACAGTATATAATATATAATATATAATATATAATATACAGTATATAATATATGATATATAATATATAATATATAATATATAAATACATAACATAAAATATTTAATATATAATATATAATACATAATACATAATATATCATACATAATATATAATATATTATATATAATACATAATATATAATATATAATACATTATATAAAATATATAATATATAATTTATAATATATAAAGTATAATATATTATATACAGTATATAATATATAATATATGATATGTAATATATATTATAAAATATAAAATATATAATTTATAATATAAAATATATAATATATAATAAACAGTATATAATATATAATATATGATATATAATATATAATTTTAAAATATAAAATATATAATATATAATATAAAATATATAATTTCCAATATATAATATTAAATACATCATATAAAATATTTAATATAATATATAATACATAATGTATAATATATATATAATATATAATATATAATAGGTAATATATAATATAAAATATATAATATATTATATATAATACATAATATACAATATATAACATATAATTTATAATATATAATATATAATATAAAATATATAATATATATTATATAATATATAATAAATAATATATAATAAATAATATATAATATATTATATATGATATTTAATACATAATATAAAATAAATAATATATAATATATGAAATATAATATATAATATATACTATATAATACATAATAATATATAATATATAACATATAATATATAAGATATAATATATATAATATATATGTAACATATAAAATATATAATATATATGTAACATATAAAATATATAATATATAATATATAATTTATAATATACAATATGTAATATATAATAAACAGTATATAATACATAATATATGATTATAATATATAATATAAAATATATAATATATAATTTTTATATATACAGTATATGATTTATAATATAAAATATATAATATATAATATATAATATATGATATATAATTTATAATATATAATACATAATACATAATATATCATATATTATATATAATATATTATATATAATACATAATATATAATATATAATATATAATATATTATATAAAATATATAATATATAATTTACAATATATAAAATATAATATATTATATACATTTTATAATATATAATATATATATATATAATATATAATATATAATATAAAATATATAATATATAATATATAATAAATAATATATAATATATAATATAAAATATATTATATAATATATAATATATAATATATAATAAATAATATATAATATACAACACATAATATATAATGTGTATATAATATATAATATATTATATATAATATATAACACATAATATATAATATATAAAATATATAACATATAATTTATTATATATAATTTATAATATATAATATACAGTATACAATATATAATATATAATATACATACAATATATAATATTTAATATAAAATATAAAATATATAATATATAATATAAAATAAATTATATATAATATATAATATAATTAATAATATATACTTTCTAATACATAATATATAATATATAATATATAATAAATAATATATAATATATAATATATATAATATATATAATACATTATATACAATATATAAAATATAATATACAATATATAATATATAACATATAATATATAATACATAATATTTATATAATATATAATATATAATATATAATAAAAAATATATAATATATAACATATAGTTTATAATATATAATATATAATATATAATGTATAATATACAGTATACTATTTATAATATATAATATATGATATATAATATACATATAATATAATATAAAACATATAATATATAACATAGTATATAATATATAATATATAATTTATAATATATAATATATAATATATAATATATAATATGTAATATATAAAATATATAATATATAAAATATATAATATATAATTTATAATATACAATATATAATATATTATATACAGTATATAATACATAATATATGATAATAATATATAATATAAAATATATAATATATAATTTTTATATATACAGTATATAATATATGATATATAATATAAAATATATAATATATAATATATACTATGATATAAAATATATAATATATAATACATAATACATAATATATCATATATAATATATAATATATTATATATAATACATAATATATAATATATAATATATTATATAAAATATATAATATATAATTTACAATATATAATATATAATATAATATATATATATATAAAATATATAATATATAATATATAATATATAATATAAAATATATAATATATAATATATAATAAATAATATATAATAAATAATATATAATATAAAATATATTATATATAATATATAATATATAATATATAATATATAATAAATAATATATAATATATAACACATAATATATAATATATTATATATAATATATAACACATAATATATAATATATAATATATAATATATTATATATAATATATAATATAAAATTTATAATATATAACATATAACATATAATTTATTATATATAAAATATAATATATAATATACAGTATACAATATATAATATATAATATACATACAATATATAATATTTAATGTAAAATATTAAATATATAACATAAAATATATAATATATAATATAAAATAAATTATATATAATATATAATATAATTAATAATATATACTATCTAATACATAATATATAATATATAATAAATAATATATAATATATAATATATATTATATAATATGTAAAATATTATATATATGTAATATATAATATATGATATATAGTATAGAAAATATAATATATAATATATAATATATAATATATAATATATAATATATAATATATAATATATAATATATAATACATAATACATAATATATAATATATAACATATAATATATAATACATAATATTTATATAATATATTATATATCATATATTATATATATTATATAATATAATATATAATATATAATATACAGTATATAATACATAATATATAATATATAATATATAATATACAGTAAATTATAAATGATATATAATATATAATATAAAATATATAATATATAATATATAAATACATAACATAAAATATTTAATATATAATATAGAATACATAATACATAATATATCATACATAATATATAATATATTATATATAATACATAATATATAATATATTATATAAAATATATAATATATAATTTATAATATATAAAATATAATATATTATAAATACATAACATAAAATATTTAATATGATATATAATACATAATACATAATATATCATACATAATATATAATATATTATATTTAATACATAATATATAATATATAATATATTATATAAAATATATTATATATAATTTATAATATATAATATATAAAATATAATATATTATATACAGTATATAAGATATAATATGTGATATATAATATATAATATAAAATATATAATATATAATATATAATATAAAATATATCATATATAATATATAATATATAATACATATTAAATAATATATAATATATAATATAAATTATATAATATATAATATAGAATATATAATATATATTATATAATATACAGTAAACAATATATAATATATTATATATAATATATAATATATAATATATAATATATAATATATAATATATGGTATATAATATATAATATACAGTATATAATTATGATATATGATATATAATTTATAATATGAAATATAATATATATAATATATAATAGGTAATATATAATATGTAATAAATAATATATAATATATAATATATAATATTTAATATATAATATAAAATAAATAATATATAATATATAAAATATAATATATAATATATACTTTATAATACATAATATATAATATATAATATATAGTATATAACATATAATATATAATATATAATTTATAATATATAATATATAATATGTAATATATAAAATATAATATAAAATATATATTATATAATATATAATTTATAATATACAATATAAAATATACAGTATATAATACATAATATATGATATATTATATATAATATAAAATATAAAATATATTATATATAATTTATAATATACAATATATAATATTTAATATATAATATAAAAAAATAAAATATAATATATAAAATGATATATAATATATACTATATAATACAGTATATACAATATATAATATATATTTTTTTTTTTTATAATTCACGCGCGCACAAGGGACTATTTGTTTCATTTTTAATGTAACACACTGCGCCGGCATTAGGAAGATAGGGAGGGGAGAGATAGGAGGTATCGATTAACATTGGTTTTGAATGTTTGCAAATTGAAATGGCAAGGGATATATATTATATAATAAATAATATATAATATATAATATATAATATATAATTTACAATATATAATATGTATATATATAATATATATAATATATAGTATATAATACGAAATATATAATTTAAAATATATAATATATAATAAACAGTATATAATATATAATTTTAAAATATAAAATACATAATATATAATATAAAATATATAATTTATAATATATAATATATAATACATCATATAAAATATTTAATATAATATATAATACATAATATATAATATATATAATATATAATAGGTAATATATAATATAAAATATATAATATATTATATATAATACATAATATATAATATATAATTTATAATATATAATTTATAATATATAATATTTAATATATAATACAAAATAAATAAAATATAATATATATAATATGATATATAATATATACTATATAATACATTATATACAATATATAATATCTAATATATAATATATAATATTTAATATATATTATATAATATATAATAAATAATATATAGTATATAATATATGATATTTAATACATAATATAAAATAAATAATATATAATATATAAAATATAATATATAATATATACTATATAATACATAATAATATATAATATATAATATATAACATATAATATATAATATATAATATGTAACATATAAAATATATAATATATAATATATTATTTATAATATATAATATATAATATATAATAAATAATATCTAATATATAATACATAATATATAATATATAACACATAATATATAATATGTTTATAATATATAATATATTATATATAATATATATCACATAATATATAATATATAATATATAATATAATATATATAATATATAATATAAAATATATAATATATAACATATAACATATAACATATAATTTATAATATATAATATATAATATATAATATACAGTATACAATATATAATATTTAATATAAAATATAAAATATATGACATAAAATATATAATATATAATATAAAATAAATTATATATAATATATAATATAATTAATAATATATACTATCTTATACATAATATATAATATATAATATATAATAAATAATATATAATATAAAATATATATAATATATAAAATACATTATATACAATATATAATATATAAAATATAATATATAATATATAATATGTAAAATATTATATATATGTAATATATAATATATGATATATAGTATAGAAAATATAATATATAATATATAATATATAATACATAATATAAAATATATAACATATAATATATAATACATAATATTTATATAATATATTATATATATTATATAAAATATAATATATAATATATAATATATAATATATTATGTATAATATACAGTATACAATTTATAATATATAATATATAACATAATATATAATATATAATATATAATATGTAATATATAAAATATATAATATATAATTTATAATATACAATATATAATATATTATATACTGTATATAATATATTATATATTGTATTTTGTATATATACATAATATATAATATACAGTATATAATATATAATATAAAATATATAATATATAATATATAAATACATAACATAAAATATTTAATATATAATATATAATACATAATACATAATATATCATACATAATATATAATATATTATATATAATACATAGTATATAATATATAATTTATAATATATAAAATATAATACATTATATACAGTATATAATATATAATATATGATATACATTATATAATATAAAATATATAATATATAATATAAAATATATAATATATAATATATAATATATAATAAACAGTATATAATATATAATATATAATATATAATATATAATTTTAAAATATAAAATATATAATATATAATATTAAATATATAATTTATAATATATAATATATAATACATCATATAAAATCTTTAATATAATATATAATACATAATATATAATATATATATAATATATAATATATAATAGGTAATATATAATATAAAATATATAATATATTATATATAATACATAATATACAATATATAATATATAATTTATAATATATAATATACAGTATATAATATATAATATATAATATACAGTATATAATATATGATATATAATATATAATATAAAATATATAATATATGATATATAATATATAAATACATAACATAAAATATTTAATATGTAATATATAATACATAATACATAATATATCATACATAATATATAATATATTATATATAATACATAATATATAATATATAATATATTATATACAGTATATAATATATAATATATAATATATAAATACATAACATAAAATATTTAATATATAATATATAATACATAATACATAATATATCATACATAATATATAATATATTATATATAATACATAATATATAATATATAATACATTATATAAAATATATAATATATAATTTATAATATATAAAGTATAATATATTATATACAGTATATAATATATAATATATGATATGTAATATATAATATATAATATAAAATATATAATATATAATATATAATATAAAATATATCATATATAATATATAATATATAATACATATACAACAATACTATATATAATACATTTTATATAATATAATAAAATATATAATATATAATTTATAATATATAAAATATAATATATTATAAATACATAACATAAAATATTTAATATATGATATATAATACATAATACATAATATATCATACATAATATATAATATATTATATTTAATACATAATATATAATATATAATATATTATATAAAATATATTATATATAATTTATAATATATAATATATAAAATATAATATATTATATACAGTATATAATATATAATATGTGATATATAATATATAATATAAAATATATAATATATAATATATAATATAAAATATATCATATATAATATATAATATATAATACATATTAAATAATATATAATATATAATATAAATTATATAATATATAATATAGAATATATAATATATATTATATAATATACAGTAAACAATATATAATATATTATATATAATATATAATATATAATATATAATATATGGTATATAATATATAATATACAGTATATAATTATGATATATGATATATAATTTATAATATGAAATATAATATATATAATATATAATAGGTAATATATAATATGTAATAAATAATATATAATATATAATATATAATATTTAATATATAATATAAAATAAATAATATATAATATATAAAATATAATATATAATATATACTATATAATACATAATATATAATATATAAGATATAGTATATAACATATAATATATAATATATAATTTATAATATATAATATATAATATGTAATATATAAAATATAATATAAAATATATATTATATAATATATAATTTATAATATACAATATAAAATATACAGTATATAATACATAATATATGATATATTATATATAATATAAAATATAAAATATATAATATATAATTTATAATATACAATATATAATATTTAATATATAATATAAAAAAATAAAATATAATATATAAAATGATATAAAATATATACTATATAATACAGTATATACAATATATAATATATATTTTTTTTTTATAATTCACGCGCGCACAAGGGACTATTTGTTTCATTTTTAATGTAACACACTGCGCCGGCATTAGGAAGATAGGGAGGGGAGAGATAGGAGGTATCGATTAACATTGGTTTTGAATGTTTGCAAATTGAAATGGCAAGGGATATATATTATATAATAAATAATATATAATATATAATATATAATATATAATTTACAATATATAATATGTATATATATAATATAAATAATATATAGTATATAATACGAAATATATAATTTAAAATATATAATATATAATAAACAGTATATAATATATAATTTTAAAATATAAAATACATAATATATAATATAAAATATATAATTTATAATATATAATATATAATACATCATATAAAATATTTAATATAATATATAATACATAATATATAATATATATAATATATAATAGGTAATATATAATATAAAATATATAATATATTATATATAATACATAATATATAATATATAATTTATAATATATAATTTATAATATATAATATTTAATATATAATACAAAATAAATAAAATATAATATATATAATATGATATATAATATATACTATATAATACATTATATACAATATATAATATCTAATATATAATATATAATATTTAATATATATTATATAATATATAATAAATAATATATAGTATATAATATATGATATTTAATACATAATATAAAATAAATAATATATAATATATAAAATATAATATATAATATATACTATATAATACATAATAATATATAATATATAATATATAACATATAATATATAATATATAATATGTAACATATAAAATATATAATATATAATATATTATTTATAATATATAATATATAATATATAATAAATAATATCTAATATATAATACATAATATATAATATATAACACATAATATATAATATGTTTATAATATATAATATATTATATATAATATATAACACATAATATATAATATATAATATATAATATAATATATATAATATATAATATAAAATATATAATATATAACATATAACATATAACATATAATTTATAATATATAATATATAATATATAATATACAGTATACAATATATAATATTTAATATAAAATATAAAATATATGACATAAAATATATAATATATAATATAAAATAAATTATATATAATATATAATATAATTAATAATATATACTATCTTATACATAATATATAATATATAATATATAATAAATAATATATAATATAAAATATATATAATATATAAAATACATTATATACAATATATAATATATAAAATATAATATATAATATATAATATGTAAAATATTATATATATGTAATATATAATATATGATATATAGTATAGAAAATATAATATATAATATATAATATATAATACATAATATAAAATATATAACATATAATATATAATACATAATATTTATATAATATATTATATATATTATATAAAATATAATATATAATATATAATATATTATGTATAATATACAGTATACAATTTATAATATATAATATATAACATAATATATAATATATAAGATATAATATGTAATATATAAAATATATAATATATAATTTATAATATACAATATATAATATATTATATACTGTATATAATATATTGTATATTTTATTTTGTATATATACATAATATATAATATACAGTATATAATATATAATATAAAATATATAATATATAATATATAAATACATAACATAAAATATTTAATATATAATATATAATACATAATACATAATATATCATACATAATATATAATATATTATATATAATACATAGTATATAATATATAATTTATAATATATAAAATATTATACATTATATACAGTATATAATATATAATATATGATATACATTATATAATATAAAATATATAATATATAATATAAAATATATAATATATAATATATAATATATAATAAACAGTATATAATATATAATATATAATATATAATATATAATTTTAAAATATAAAATATATAATATATAATATTAAATATATAATTTATAATATATAATATATAATACATCATATAAAATATTTAATATAATATATAATACATAATATATAATATATATATAATATATAATATATAATAGGTAATATATAATATAAAATATATAATATATTATATATAATACATAATATACAATATATAATATATAATTTATAATATATAATATACAGTATATAATATATAATATATAATATATAATATATAATATACAGTATATAATATATGATATATAATATATAATATAAAATATATAATATATAATATATGATATATAATATATAAATACATAACATAAAATATTTAATATGTAATATATAATACATAATACATAATATATCATACATAATATATAATATATTATATATAATACATAATATATAATATATAATATATTATATACAGTATATAATATATAATATATAATATATAATATACAGTATATAATATATGATATATAATATATAATATATAATATATAAATACATAACATAAAATATTTAATATATAATATATAATACATAATACATAATATATCATACATAATATATAATATATTATATATAATACATAATATATAATATATAATACATTATATAAAATATATAATATATAATTTATAATATATAAAGTATAATATATTATATACAGTATATAATATATAATATATGATATGTAATATATATTATAAAATATAAAATATATAATTTATAATATAAAATATATAATATATAATAAACAGTATATAATATATAATATATGATATATAATATATAATTTTAAAATATAAAATATATAATATATAATATAAAATATATAATTTCCAATATATAATATATAATACATCATATAAAATATTTAATATAATATATAATACATAATGTATAATATATATATAATATATAATATATAATAGGTAATATATAATATAAAATATATAATATATTATATATAATACATAATATACAATATATAACATATAATTTATAATATATAATATATAATATAAAATATATAATATATATTATATAATATATAATAAATAATATATAATAAATAATATATAATAAATAATATATAATATATAATATATGATATTTAATACATAATATAAAATAAATAATATATAATATATGAAATATAATATATAATATATACTATATAATACATAATAATATATAATATATAACATATAATATATAAGATATAATATATATAATATATATGTAACATATAAAATATATAATATATATGTAACATAAAAAATATATAATATATAATATATAATTTATAATATACAATATGTAATATATAATAAACAGTATATAATACATAATATATGATTATAATATATAATATAAAATATATAATATATAATTTTTATATATACAGTATATGATTTATAATATAAAATATATAATATATAATATATAATATATGATATATAATATATAATATATAATACATAATACATAATATATCATATATTATATATAATATATTATATATAATACATAATATATAATATATAATATATAATATATTATATAAAATATATAATATATAATTTACAATATATAAAATATAATATATTATATACATTTTATAATATATAATATATAATTTATATATATATATATAATATATAATATATAATATATAATATAAAATATATAATATATAATATATAATAAATAATATATAATATATAATATAAAATATATTATATAATATATAATATATAATATATAATAAATAATATATAATATATAACACATAATATATAATGTGTATATAATATATAATATATTATATATAATATATAACACATAATATATAATATATAAAATATATAACATATAATTTATTATATATAATTTATAATATATAATATACAGTATACAATATATAATATATAATATACATACAATATATAATATTTAATATAAAATATAAAATATATAATATATAATATAAAATAAATTATATATAATATATAATATAATTAATAATATATACTTTCTAATACATAATATATAATATATAATATATAATAAATAATATATAATATATAATATATATAATATATATAATACATTATATACAATATATAAAATATAATATACAATATATAATATATAACATATAATATATAATACATAATATTTATATAATATATAATATATAATATATAATAAAAAATATATAATATATAACATATAGTTTATAATATATAATATATAATATATAATATATAATGTATAATATACAGTATACTATTTATAATATATAATATATGATATATAATATACATATAATATAATATAAAACATATAATATATAACATAGTATATAATATATAATATATAATTTATAATATATAATATATAATATATAATATATAATATATAATATATAATATGTAATATATAAAATATATAATATATAAAATATATAATATATAATTTATAATATACAATATATAATATATTATATACAATATATAATATATAATATATGATATATAATATAAGATATATAATATATAATATATAAATACATAACCTAAAATATTTAATATGTAATATATAATACATAATACATAATATATCATACATAATATATAATATATTATATATAATACATAATATATAATATATAATATATTATATAAAATATATAATATATAATTTATAATATATAAAATATAATATATTATATACAGTATATAATATATAATATATGATATATAATATATATTATAAAATATAAAATATATAATATATAATATAAAATATATAATATATAATATATAATAAACAGTATATAATATATAATAACTATATGATATATAATATATAATTTTAAAATATAAAATATATAATATATAATATAAAATATATAATTTATAATATATAATATATAATACATCATATAAAATATTTAATATAATATATAATACATAATATATAATATATATTATATATTACATAATATATAATATATAATATATGATATTTAATACATAATATAAAATAAATAATATATAATATATAAAATATAATATATAACATATACTATATAATACATAATAATATATAATATATAACATATAATATATAAGACATAATATATAATTTATAATATATAATATATATAATATATATGTGACATATAAAATATATAATATATAATATATAATTTATAATATACAATATGTAATATATAATATACAGTATATAATACATAATATATGATAATAATATATAATATAAAATATATAATATATAATTTTTATATATACAGTATATAATATATGATATATAATATAAAATATATAATATATAATATATACTATGATATAAAATATATAATATATAATACATAATACATAATATATCATATATAATATATAATATATTATATATAATACATAATATATAATATATAATATATTATATAAAATATATAATATATAATTTACAATATATAAAATATAATATATTATATACAGTATATAATATATAATATAATATATATATATATAAAATATATAATATATAATATATAATATATAATATAAAATATATAATATATAATATATAATAAATAATATATAATATAAAATATATTATATATAATATATAATATATAATATATAATATATAATAAATAATATATAATATATAACACATAATATATAATATGTATATAATATATAATATATTATATATAATATATAACACATAATATATAATATATAATATATAATATATAATATATAATATATTATATATAATATATAATATAAAATATATAATATATAACATATAACATATAATTTATTATATATAAAATATAATATATAATATACAGTATACAATATATAATATATAATATACATACAATATATAATATTTAGTGTAAAATATAAAATATATAACATAAAATATATAATATATAATATAAAATAAATTATATATAATATATAATATAATTAATAATAAATACTATCTAATACATAATATATAATATATAATAAATAATATATAATATATAATATATATAATATATATAATACATTATATACAATATATAATCCATGAAATATAATATATATTATATAATATGTAAAATATTATATATATGTAATATATAATATATAATATATAATATATAATATATAATATACAGTAAATTATATATGATATATAATATATAATATAAAATATATAATATATAATATATAAATACATAACATAAAATATTTAATATATAATATAGAATACATAATACATAATATATCATACATAATATATAATATATTATATATAATACATAATATATAATATATTATATAAAATATATAATATATAATTTATAATATATAAAATATAATATATTATAAATACATAACATAAAATATTTAATATATGATATATAATACATAATACATAATATATCATACATAATATATAATATATTATATTTAATACATAATATATAATATATAATATATTATATAAAATATATTATATATAATTTATAATATATAATATATAAAATATAATATATTATATACAGTATATAATATATAATATGTGATATATAATATATAATATAAAATATATAATATATAATATATAATATAAAATATATCATATATAATATATAATATATAATACATATTAAATAATATATAATATATAATATAAATTATATAATATATAATATAGAATATATAATATATATTATATAATATACAGTAAACAATATATAATATATTATATATAATATATAATATATAATATATGGTATATAATATATAATATACAGTATATAATTATGATATATGATATATAATTTATAATATGAAATATAATATATATAATATATAATAGGTAATATATAATATGTAATAAATAATATATAATATATAATATATAATATTTAATATATAATATAAAATAAATAATATATAATATATAAAATATAATATATAATATATACTATATAATACATAATATATAATATATAAGATATAGTATATAACATATAATATATAATATATAATTTATAATATATAATATATAATATGTAATATATAAAATATAATATAAAATATATATTATATAATATATAATTTATAATATACAATATAAAATATACAGTATATAATACATAATATATGATATATTATATATAATATAAAATATAAAATATATAATATATAATTTATAATATACAATATATAATATTTAATATATAATATAAAAAAATAAAATATAATATATAAAATGATATAAAATATATACTATATAATACAGTATATACAATATATAATATATATTTTTTTTTTATAATTCACGCGCGCACAAGGGACTATTTGTTTCATTTTTAATGTAACACACTGCGCCGGCATTAGGAAGATAGGGAGGGGAGAGATAGGAGGTATCGATTAACATTGGTTTTGAATGTTTGCAAATTGAAATGGCAAGGGATATATATTATATAATAAATAATATATAATATATAATATATAATTTACAATATATAATATATATATATATATAATATATATAATATATAGTATATAATACGAAATATATAATTTAAAATATATAATATATAATAAACAGTATATAATATATAATATATGATATATAATATATAATTTTAAAATATAAAATACATAATATATAATATAAAATATATAATTTATAATATATATTATATAATACATCATATAAAATATTTAATATAATATATAATACATAATATATAATATATATAATATATAATAGGTAATATATAATATAAAATATATAATATATTATATATAATACATAATATATAATATATAATATATAATATATAATTTATAATATATAATATTTAATATATAATACAAAATAAATAAAATATAATATATATTATATGATATATAATATATACTATATAATACATTATATACAATATATAATATCTAATATATAATATATAATATTTAATATATATTATATAATATATAATAAATAATATATAGTATATAATATATGATATTTAATACATAATATAAAATAAATAATATATAATATATAATATAATATATAATATATACTATATAATACATAATAATATATAATATATAATATATAACATATAATATATAATATATAATATGTAACATATAAAATATATAATATATAATATATAATTTATAATATATAATATATAATATATAATATATAATAAATAATATCTAATATATAATACATAATATATAATATATAACACATAATATATAATATGTTTATAATATATAATATATTATATATAATATATAACACATAATATATAATATATAATATATAATATAATATATATAATATATAATATAAAATATATAATATATAACATATAACATATAACATATAATTTATAATATATAATATATAATATATAATATACAGTATACAATATATAATATTTAATATAAAATATAAAATATATGACATAAAATATATAATATATAATATAAAATAAATTATATATAATATATAATATAATTAATAATATATACTATCTTATACATAATATATAATATATAATATATAATAAATAATATATAATATAAAATATATATAATATATATAATACATTATATACAATATATAATATATAAAATATAATATATAATATATAATATGTAAAATATTATATATATGTAATATATAATATATGATATATAGTATAGAAAATATAATATATAATATATAATATATAATACATAATATAAAATATATAACATATAATATATAATACATAATATTTATATAATATATTATATATATTATATAAAATATAATATATAATATATAATATATAATATATTATGTATAATATACAGTATACAATTTATAATATATAATATATAACATAATATATAATATATAATATATAATATGTAATATATAAAATATATAATATATAATTTATAATATACAATATATAATATATTATATACTGTATATAATATATTATATATTGTATTTTGTATATATACATAATATATAATATATAAATACATAACATAAAATATTTAATATATAATATATAATACATAATACATAATATATCATACATAATATATAATATATTATATATAATACATAGTATATAATATATAATTTATAATATATAAAATATAATACATTATATACAGTATATAATATATAATATATGATATACATTATATAATATAAAATATATAATATATAATATATAATATATAATATATAATTTTAAAATATAAAATATATAATATATAATATTAAATATATAATTTATAATATATAATATATAATACATCATATAAAATATTTAATATAATATATAATACATAATATATAATATATATATAATATATAATATATAATAGGTAATATATAATATAAAATATATAATATATTATATATAATACATAATATACAATATATAATATATAATTTATAATATATAATATACAGTATATAATATATAATATTTAATATATAATATATAATATACAGTATATAATATATGATATATAATATATAATATAAAATATATAATATATAATATATGATATATAATATATAAATACATAACATAAAATATTTAATATGTAATATATAATACATAATACATAATATATCATACATAATATATAATATATTATATATAATACATAATATATAATATATAATATATTATATACAGTATATAATATATAATATATAATATATAATATACAGTATATAATATATGATATATAATATGTAATATATAATATATAAATACATAACATAAAATATTTAATATATAATATATAATACATAATACATAATATATCATACATAATATATAATATATTATATATAATACATAATATATAATATATAATACATTATATAAAATATATAATATATAATTTATAATATATAAAGTATAATATATTATATACAGTATATAATATATAATATATGATATGTAATATATATTATAAAATATAAAATATATAATTTATAATATAAAATATATAATATATAATAAACAGTATATAATATATAATATATGATATATAATATATAATTTTAAAATATAAAATATATAATATATAATATAAAATATATAATTTCCAATATACAATATATAATACATCATATAAAATATTTAATATAATATATAATACATAATGTATAATATATATATAATATATAATATATAATAGGTAATATATAATATAAAATATATAATATATTATATATAATACATAATATACAATATATAACATATAATTTATAATATATAATATATAATATAAAATATATAATATATATTATATAATATATAATAAATAATATATAATAAATAATATATAATAAATAATATATAATATATAATATATGATATTTAATACATAATATAAAATAAATAATATATAATATATGAAATATAATATATAATATATACTATATAATACATAATAATATATAATATATAACATATAATATATAAGATATAATATATATAATATATATGTAACATATAAAATATATAATATATAATATATAATTTATAATATACAATATGTAATATATAATAAACAGTATATAATACATAATATATGATTATAATATATAATATAAAATATATAATATATAATTTTTATATATACAGTATATGATTTATAATATAAAATATATAATATATAATATATAATATATGATATATAATATATAATATATAATACATAATACATAATATATCATATATTATATATAATATATTATATATAATACATAATATATAATATATAATATATAATATATAATATATTATATAAAATATATAATATATAATTTACAATATATAAAATATAATATATTATATACATTTTATAATATATAATATATAATATATATATATATATAATATATAATATATAATATATAATATAAAATATATAATATATAATATATAATAAATAATATATAATAAATAATATACAATATATAATATAAAATATATTATATAATATATAATATATAATATATAATAAATAATATATAATATATAACACATAATATATAATGTGTATATAATATATAATATATTATATATAATATATAACACATAATATATAATATATAAAATATATAACATATAATTTATTATATATAATTTATAATATATAATATACAGTATACAATATATAATATATAATATACATACAATATATAATATTTGATATAAAATATAAAATATATAATATATAATATAAAATAAATTATATATAATATATAATATAATTAATAATATATACTTTCTAATACATAATATATAATATATAATATATAATAAATAATATATAATATATAATATATATAATATATATAATACATTATATACATTATATAAAATATAATATACAATATATAATATATAATATATAATATATACTATGATATAAAATATATAATATATAATACATAATACATAATATATCATATATAATATATAATATATTATATATAATACATAATATATAATATATAATATATTATATAAAATATATAATATATAATTTACAATATATAAAATATAATATATTATATACAGTATATAATATATAATATAATATATATATATATAAAATATATAATATATAATATATAATATAAAATATATAATATATAATATATAATAAATAATATATAATATAAAATATATTATATATTATATATAATATATAATATATAATATATAATAAATAATATATAATATATAACACATAATATATAATATGTATATAATATATAATAAATAATATACATACAATATATAATATTTAGTGTAAAATATAAAATATATAACATAAAATATATAATATATAATATAAAATAAATTATATATAATATATAATATAATTAATAATATATACTATCTAATACATAATATATAATATATAATAAATAATATATAATATATAATATATATAATATATATAATACATTATATACAATATATAATCCATGAAATATAATATATATTATATAATATGTAAAATATTATATATATGTAATATATAATATATAATATATAATATATAATATATAATATACAGTAAATTATATATGATATATAATATATAATATAAAATATATAATATATAATATATAAATACATAACATAAAATATTTAATATATAATATAGAATACATAATACATAATATATCATACATAATATATAATATATTATATATAATACATAATATATAATATATTATATAAAATATATAATATATAATTTATAATATATAAAATATAATATATTATAAATACATAACATAAAATATTTAATATATGATATATAATACATAATACATAATATATCATACATAATATATAATATATTATATTTAATACATAATATATAATATATAATATATTATATAAAATATATTATATATAATTTATAATATATAATATATAAAATATAATATATTATATACAGTTTATAATATATAATATGTGATATATAATATATAATATAAAATATATAATATATAATATATAATATAAAATATATCATATATAATATATAATATATAATACATATTAAATAATATATAATATATAATATAAATTATATAATATATAATATAGAATATATAATATATATTATATAATATACAGTAAACAATATATAATATATTATATATAATATATAATATATAATATATAATATATGGTATATAATATATAATATACAGTATATAATTATGATATATGATATATAATTTATAATATGAAATATAATATATATAATATATAATAGGTAATATATAATATGTAATAAATAATATATAATATATAATATATAATATTTAATATATAATATAAAATAAATAATATATAATATATAAAATATAATATATAATATATACTATATAATACATAATATATAATATATAAGATATAGTATATAACATATAATATATAATATATAATTTATAATATATAATATATAATATGTAATATATAAAATATAATATAAAATATATATTATATAATATATAATTTATAATATACAATATAAAATATACAGTATATAATACATAATATATGATATATTATATATAATATAAAATATAAAATATATAATATATAATTTATAATATACAATATATAATATTTAATATATAATATAAAAAAATAAAATATAATATATAAAATGATATAAAATATATACTATATAATACAGTATATACAATATATAATATATATTTTTTTTTTATAATTCACGCGCGCACAAGGGACTATTTGTTTCATTTTTAATGTAACACACTGCGCCGGCATTAGGAAGATAGGGAGGGGAGAGATAGGAGGTATCGATTAACATTGGTTTTGAATGTTTGCAAATTGAAATGGCAAGGGATATATATTATATAATAAATAATATATAATATATAATATATAATTTACAATATATAATATATATATATATATATAATATATATAATATATAGTATATAATACGAAATATATAATTTAAAATATATAATATATAATAAACAGTATATAATATATAATATATGATATATAATATATAATTTTAAAATATAAAATACATAATATATAATATAAAATATATAATTTATAATATATATTATATAATACATCATATAAAATATTTAATATAATATATAATACATAATATATAATATATATAATATATAATAGGTAATATATAATATAAACTATATAATATATTATATATAATACATAATATATAATATATAATATATAATATATAATTTATAATATATAATATTTAATATATAATACAAAATAAATAAAATATAATATATATTATATGATATATAATATATACTATATAATACATTATATACAATATATAATATCTAATATATAATATATAATATTTAATATATATTATATAATATATAATAAATAATATATAGTATATAATATATGATATTTAATACATAATATAAAATAAATAATATATAATATATAATATAATATATAATATATACTAAATAATACATAATAATATATAATATATAATATATAACATATAATATATAATATATAATATGTAACATATAAAATATATAATATATAATATATAATTTATAATATATAATATATAATATATAATAAATAATATCTAATATATAATACATAATATATAATATATAACACATAATATATAATATGTTTATAATATATAATATATTATATATAATATATAACACATAATATATAATATATAATATATAATATAATATATATAATATATAATATAAAATATATAATATATAACATATAACATATAACATATAATTTATAATATATAATATATAATATACAGTATACAATATATAATATTTAATATAAAATATAAAATATATGACATAAAATATATAATATATAATATAAAATAAATTATATATAATATATAATATAATTAATAATATATACTATCTTATACATAATATATAATATATAATATATAATAAATAATATATAATATAAAATATATATAATATATATAATACATTATATACAATATATAATATATAAAATATAATATATAATATATAATATGTAAAATATTATATATATGTAATATATAATATATGATATATAGTATAGAAAATATAATTTATAATATATAATATATAATACATAATATAAAATATATAACATATAATATATAATACATAATATTTATATAATATATTATATATATTATATAAAATATAATATATAATATATAATATATAATATATTATGTATAATATACAGTATACAATTTATAATATATAATATATAACATAATATATAATATATAATATATAATATGTAATATATAAAATATATAATATATAATTTATAATATACAATATATAATATATTATATACTGTATATAATATATTATATATTGTATTTTGTATATATACATAATATATAATATATAAATACATAACATAAAATATTTAATATATAATATATAATACATAATACATAATATATCATACATAATATATAATATATTATATATAATACATAGTATATAATATATAATTTATAATATATAAAATATAATACATTATATACAGTATATAATATATAATATATGATATACATTATATAATATAAAATATATAATATATAATATATAATATATAATATATAATTTTAAAATATAAAATATATAATATATAATATTAAATATATAATTTATAATATATAATATATAATACATCATATAAAATATTTAATATAATATATAATACATAATATATAATATATATATAATATATAATATATAATAGGTAATATATAATATAAAATATATAATATATTATATATAATACATAATATACAATATATAATATATAATTTATAATATATAATATACAGTATATAATATATAATATTTAATATATAATATATAATATACAGTATATAATATATGATATATAATATATAATATAAAATATATAATATATAATATATGATATATAATATATAAATACATAACATAAAATATTTAATATGTAATATATAATACATAATACATAATATATCATACATAATATATAATATATTATATATAATACATAATATATAATATATAATATATTATATACAGTATATAATATATAATATATAATATATAATATACAGTATATAATATATGATATATAATATATAATATATAATATATAAATACATAACATAAAATATTTAATATATAATATATAATACATAATACATAATATATCATACATAATATATAATATATTATATATAATACATAATATATAATATATAATACATTATATAAAATATATAATATATAATTTATAATATATAAAGTATAATATATTATATACAGTATATAATATATAATATATATATAAATATATATATATATATATATATATATAATAAACAGTATATAATATATAATATATGATATATAATATATAATTTTAAAATATAAAATATATAATATATAATATAAAATATATAATTTCCAATATATAATATATAATACATCATATAAAATATTTAATATAATATATAATACATAATGTATAATATATATATAATATATAATATATAATAGGTAATATATAATATAAAATATATAATATATTATATATAATACATAATATACAATATATAACATATAATTTATAATATATAATATATAATATAAAATATATAATATATATTATATAATATATAATAAATAATATATAATAAATAATATATAATAAATAATATATAATATATAATATATGATATTTAATACATAATATAAAATAAATAATATATAATATATGAAATATAATATATAATATATACTATATAATACATAATAATATATAATATATAACATATAATATATAAGATATAATATATATTATATATATGTAACATATAAAATATATAATATATAATATATAATTTATAATATACAATATGTAATATATAATAAACAGTATATAATACATAATATATGATTATAATATATAATATAAAATATATAATATATAATTTTTATATATACAGTATATGATTTATAATATAAAATATATAATATATAATATATAATATATGATATATAATATATAATATATAATACATAATACATAATATATCATATATTATATATAATATATTATATATAATACATAATATATAATATATAATATATAATATATAATATATTATATAAAATATATAATATATAATTTACAATATATAAAATATAATATATTATATACATTTTATAATATATAATATATAATATATATATATATATAATATATAATATATAATATATAATATAAAATATATAATATATAATATATAATAAATAATATATAATAAATAATATACAATATATAATATAAAATATATTATATAATATATAATATATAATAAATAATATATAATATATAACACATAATATATAATGTGTATATAATATATAATATATTATATATAATATATAACACATAATATATAATATATAAAATATATAACATATAATTTATTATATATAATTTATAATATATAATATACAGTATACAATATATAATATATAATATACATACAATATATAATATTTAATATAAAATATAAAATATATAATATATAATATAAAATAAATTATATATAATATATAATATAATTAATAATATATACTTTCTAATACATAATATATAATATATAATATATAATAAATAATATATAATATATAATATATATAATATATATAATACATTATATACATTATATAAAATATAATATACAATATATAATATATAACATATAATATATAATACATAATATTTATATAATATATAATATATAATATATAATAAAAAATATATAATATATAACATATAATATATAATACATAATATTTATATAATATATAATATATAATATATAATAAAAAATATATAATATATAACATATAGTTTATAATATATAATATATAATATATAATATATAATGTATAATATACAGTATACTACTTATAATATATAATATATGATATATAATATACATATAATATAATATAAAACATATAATATATAACATAGTATATAATATATAATATATAATTTATAATATATAATATATAATATATAATATATAATATGTAATATATAAAATATATAATATATAAAATATATAATATATAATTTATAATATACAATATATAATATATTATATACAGTATATAATATATAATATATGATATATAATATAAAATATATAATATATAATATATAAATACATAACCTAAAATATTTAATATGTAATATATAATACATAATACATAATATATCATACATAATATATAATATATTATATATAATACATAATATATAATATATAATATATTATATAAAATATATAATATATAATTTATAATATATAAAATATAATATATTATATACAGTATATAATATATAATATATGATATATAATATATATTATAAAATATAAAATATATAATATATAATATAAAATATATAATATATAATATATAATATATAATAAACAGTATATAATATATAATAACTATATGATATATAATATATAATTTTAAAATATAAAATATATAATATATAATATAAAATATATAATTTATAATATATAATATATAATATATATTACATAATATATAATAAATAATATATAATATATAATATATGATATTTAATACATAATATAAAATAAATAATATATAATATATAAAATATAATATATAACATATACTATATAATACATAATAATATATAATATATAATATATAATTTATAATATACAATATGTAATATATAATATACAGTATATAATACATAATATATGATAATAATATATAATATAAAATATATAATATATAATTTTTATATATACAGTATATAATATATGATATATAATATAAAATATATAATATATAATATATACTATGATATAAAATATATAATATATAATACATAATACATAATATATCATATATAATATATAATATATTATATATAATACATAATATATAATATATAATATATTATATAAAATATATAATATATAATTTACAATATATAAAATATAATATATTATATACAGTATATAATATATAATATAATATATATATATATAAAATATATAATATATAATATATAATATATAATATAAAATATATAATATATAATATATAATAAATAATATATAATAAATAATATATAATATAAAATATATTATATATAATATATAATATATAATATATAATATATAATAAATAATATATAATATATAACACATAATATATAATATGTATATAATATATAATATATTATATATAATATATAACACATAATATATAATATATAATATATAATATATTATATATAATATATAATATAAAATATATAATATATAACATATAACATATAATTTATTATATATAAAATATAATATATAATATACAGTATACAATATATGATATATAATATACATACAATATATAATATTTAATGTAAAATATAAAATATATAACATAAAATATATAATATATAATATAAAATAAATTATATATAATATATAATATAATTAATAATATATACTATCTAATACATAATATATAATATATAATAAATAATATATAATATATAATATATATAATATATATAATACATTATATACAATATATAATCCATGAAATATAATATATATTATATAATATGTAAAATATTATATATATGTAATATATAATATATGATATATAGTATAGAAAATATAATATATAATATATAATATATAATATATAATATATAATATATAATATATAATATATAATACATAATACATAATATATAATATATAACATATAATATATAATACATAATATTTATATAATATATTATATATCATATATTATATATATTATATAATATAATATATAATATATAATATACAGTATATAATACATAATATATAATATATAATATATAATATACAGTAAATTATATATGATATATAATATATAATATAAAATATATAATATATAATATATAAATACATAACATAAAATATTTAATATATAATATAGAATACATAATACATAATATATAATATATTATATATAATACATAATATATAATATATTATATAAAATATATAATATATAATTTATAATATATAAAATATAATATATTATAAATTAATATTCGGTTCCAAGTTTTCGTGCTGGGAGGCTGCAGCGATACATTCTATCCGTTCTTCGTGCATATTAGCGGTAAGGGGTCTTTTGAACTGAAACTTACTAGGATTTCATTGGTCCTTCGAGAGGAAAAAGAATACAGTGAAAAAATAAGCGTTACCAGGGCTGAAAACATTGGTAAAAACCAGACAGTACGAATTAAACTACGAAGTACAACATAGCGTTACCAAGGCTACAAACATTGGTAAAAATCAAACAAATAAAAAAAAAAAAAGAAACAATCTAGGAAGTGAATAGAAGTGAAAAAAGCGTTATCAGGGCTATAAACACTGATAAATAAACGACGAAGTGAATAATAAAAATTAATTCAAACCAAGAAGATATAATACAACAATACAAATATGATTGATGAAACTGAAATCTTCATAATTGTTGCAAGGCAGAAGAAATTAGTTGAGGAGCTGGAACTCCAAATACGCAACTTTGGGAAAGACAGCGCATCGAGGAAAACCCAAAAATATAAAGAAGAAAGGATTCAACGCCTACAAACACTCTGGGTGGAGTTTGAAAGTAATCATTTGAAAATTGTTCCTAATATCAAACAAGACACGCCTTATATGCAAAGGAATACTTTCATGAAAGTTAAAAACTTGTATGAAGAGCATATGAAAAGGTTGGAAACCTTGGTTCCAACGATTTCTGAATACGAGAAGATAACAACCCAGAATTTAGGTGAAGATACCACTCCTATAAAAAAGATTCCTGGGCCCACGACGGAAACTGAAGAAACGCAAATTCCAAGTCGTGTACAAGAAACTTTAAAGCAATCAACCTCAAACAATGCAAAGGAAAATGAGAGCCATAACAGAATTCAAATACAAAGGCTTAAGAAACTACAACTAAAAATAAGTGCAGTTGTAGACACAATGGAAGAATTTGAGGACTCCTTTGAAAAATATTCAAAGGAAATTTATGAATACCAGCAAAAAATGTTACTTGAACAACTAAGAAATCTCACTGAACTACACGAAGATTACATTTCGAATGCAGATGAAGAAGATCTGAAGGTGGCGTATGTAACAGGCAACCAGTACAAAGGAATAAAACAAGATATCAATAGATTTCTGCACCAAATGGCATCAAATCTAGGTGATACCCAGAAATCTCAAGATATTCAACGAAAGTCATATGACTCAAGGCTTCCGCAACTAAAAATTCCTACATTCAAAGGGAATTTTCTAGAATGGAAGTCATTTTATGATCTGTTTTCTACCATCATCCACGAGAAGAGCAGTCTAAGTTCAACTGAAAAGATGGAGTATTTGAAGACTCATTTGGAGGGTGAACCTCTTCATTTAATTCAACATTTCACATTTTCGAGTGAGAACTACAACAGTGCATGGGAGATATTAAAGTCACGGTATAACAACGAAAGAAAAATAGTCTCAATGCACATTGATAAAATGCTAAGAGGTGGACAACAAGGAAATTCTCCATCAGCCAACACCATCAAAAACATTCTGGACGCAGTTAAAGAAGGGTTAGCTGCTTTAAACAACATGGGATTCGACACCTCATCATGGAGCCCAATAATTGTACACCTAACTACAAAAACTCTAGACACAGAGTCAAGAAATTTATTCGAACAAGGGCTTACAGAACCAAATAAAATGCCAGTTTTAAAGACACTTTTGGATTTCTTGGAAAGGCGCTACCAAGCCTTGGAAGTACTTGCTCCGGCAAGAAAAATACAAAGATCTGTTGATGAACCACGGCATGCAGTTCGGAACTTCCACATCGACTCGAAGTTGCTTCAATGTCACATTTGCAAAGGTGATCACGCTGTTTATACCTGTCCAAAATTTTTAAATTCCTCATTAAAAGAAAGGTGGCAACAATGTAAGCAGGCTAAACTATGCTTTAATTGCTTACGGCATGACAAGCAGTTTCAATGTTACAGCAAAAGAAATTGCCAGTATTGCAACAAAAAACATCATTCGTTTCTTCACATGGAATGGAAAGACAGATTTCCTCAAACAAAATCAACAGAACCAGCTCATAGGGACTCAACAAAAATGACGACACAAGTCAACCACGGTGAGCAGAATCAAAGCGTACTCATCGCAACCGCAATAATAAAGGTTAAAAACGAAGAAAGTCTTGGTAAAGGTATAACCATACGTGCACTAATTGATCCTGGCTCACAAGCTTCACTAGTCACTGAGTCTATTGCCCAAACATTAAGGCTTAAAAGGCAAAACGTTTGTGTTGAAGTTAGTGGATTAGGTGCAACAAACGCTGGAACTGCCAGGAACAAAGTAAACATTACAATAACTCCACGTTTTACATCAAAGTTTAAAATCCAAATAGAAGCTCTTGTACTACCCAAACTTACAAGACAACTGCCATCGAGAACAACGAAAAACATTGAAATTGGAAATTTTGATAAGCTAGAACTTGCTGATCCGTCATTCAATGTACCTGGATCTATCGACATGATTATTGGAGCTGATGCATTTGGTGAAATCATTCTTGACGGCATAAAGAGGAATGCTAGAAGTACACTGATAGCCCAAAAATCTCAATTGGGCTGGCTCATATCAGGACGAACAACAACAGAAGCAGCTTCCAATTACAGAGTTACAGGACTTGTGGCACAAACATCAATTGAGCAACAACTGGAGAAATTCTGGGAAATAGAAGAAGTAGCTCAACCAAAATATCAAAAGGAAATCGATAAGGAGTGTGAACAATTTTATAAAGATACACACTTCCGAAAGGAAAATGGGAAATATGTAGTAAAAATCCCATTTGACCGAGAAGCGATGGAACAACTTCATCTGGGTGACTCGAAAAATAGGGCAATAGCCAGATTTCGTCAGCTAGAAACAAAATTAAATCAGAATTTGGAATTAAAAAAAGAATACGAAAATGTGATCAACGAATTTCTTGAGCTGGGGCATATGATCGAAGCGGAGCCAAATCTTCCGCAGACCGACAGAACATACTACATGCCTCATCATGCTGTGATTAAGCCATCAAGTACAACTACAAAGCTAAGAGTAGTATTCGATGGCTCAGCTAAATCAACGACAGGAGTAAGCCTGAATCAGTTGATGATGGTAGGACCCAAGCTGCAAGATGACATCACAACCATATTGATGCGATGGAGAAAGCACAAGTACGTGTTTACTTCTGATATAGAAAAAATGTACCGCCAATTTGATCTACACAAGGATGATCAAAATTATCAACGTATCTTATGGCGAAGTTCCTGTGACCAACCCATAAAGGAGTACAAGCTGACAACTGTCACTTATGGAACAGCGTCGGCACCATATTTGGCAGTCAAGACTCTGCAACAACTAGCTGCAGATGAACAAAACAATTATCCAGTCGCCTCAGATATAGTCAAACATGACTTTTACGTTGACGATGTCATGTGCGGGCGGGACACAATCTCAGAATGCAGAAAGGCTCAAAAACAACTAAATGAGATGCTGAATAGAGCAGGATTTCATCTACGAAAGTGGGCTGCAAATGACCCTAGACTCTTAGAACACATTCCAATCGAGTCACGTAGCCAGAAGGAAATAAATATAGTTAAGGATGAAACTATCAAGACCTTGGGAATCCATTGGAGCCCCCTAAGCGACACTTTTCAGTTTAAGCTTAATTCGCATCAAAATACTTCCAAGGATATAACGCTTACAAAACGAAACACGTTATCCGAAATAGCCAAACTATACGACCCTCTTGGATGGTTGGCTCCAGTGACCGTTGGAGCAAAAATTTTAATGCAGCTCATCTGGAAATCAGAAGTCAGCTGGGATGATCAGCTTCCATTGGAACTTCAAAACCATTGGAATAAGTTAACTAAAAATCTGGTAGCAGTCGAAAAAATCAGAATCCCACGGTGGTTAGAAACCAGAAAAAATCAAAAAATCGAGCTTCACGGATTTTGTGATGCATCAGAAGCGGCCTACGCAGCGGTAGTTTACTCTAGAGTAGTTTTGCCAAATGGTCAATTCGTGACAGCTATCTTAAGTGCAAAAACAAAGGTAGCACCAATCAGGAAAAAACTTCCTCTACCAAAATTAGAGCTATGTGGAGCTCATCTATTATCAAAATTATTAGCAGATACAACACGAACCTATGGTTCACAAATCGGAGAAGTATTCGCCTGGACAGATTCAACAATAACATTAGCTTGGATAAGAAAATGTCCATCAACTTGGAAGACATTCGTAGCAAACAGAGTGTCAGAAATCCAGGAAGCAACCAAGCCGAAAAGTTGGAGACATGTACGATCATCTGACAATCCAGCTGATTTAGCGTCACGAGGCTGCCTGCCAGAAGAGTTAACGAACAACCAACTTTGGTGGAGTGGTCCAAGATGGCTGCAAGAAGATTCCGTTCACTGGCCATCACAAGAACAATGTGCATCAACATCAGAGCCCGATGTTCCGGAAGCGAGAAAGGTTATGACCTTAGCAGTCCACGAAGTCGACGACATAACAATAAGATTCTCCTGTTATAACAAATTAATAAGAATAGCTGCTTATTGCAGAAGATTCGTCAACAACTGCAAGATTTGTGTTAATCGCAAAAAATTGGGAACTAACTCCATAAATCATGAAATTGCGAAAGAAACGAGAAATTTGACTGTCAAAGAAATACAGGATTCTCGCAATGGCATCATCCGCTCAATTCAAGAGAGAGTGTTCCCCGAAGAGGTAACGTGTCTTAAAGATGGGAAAAATCTACACAAGAGAAGTAAAATCCTATCATTAAACCCAATCTTAAATAAAGACGAAATCCTGGTAGTGGGTGGTCGATTAGAAAATGCTAATATAACAAGTTCAGAAAAACACCCCTTCATTCTACCACACAACGAAAAATGTACAAATTTATTGGTTGAAAATGCACATAAGCGAACCCTGCACGGTGGTATTCGACTAACACTTACAAAACTAAGACAACAGTTTTGGATACTTCAAGCAAAACGAGTTGTACGACGAATAATCCATCAGTGTGTAAAATGTTTTCGCTTCAATGCACAATCAACTTCTCAGCAAATGGGAGTGCTGCCGGCTGCTAGAGTTACACCTTCAAGACCTTTTACCCACACCGGAATCGATTATGCTGGTCCCATCCAGGTACTGGTCGCCAAAGGACGAGGAAACAAATCAACAAAGGGCTACATAGCAATATTTGTTTGTTTAGCCACTAAAGCAGTTCATATCGAGCTGATAAGTGATCTCAGCTCAGCAGCATTCCTTGCAGCCTTAAAACGCTTCACGTCAAGAAGGGGAATATGCTCACATTTTTATAGTGACAATGGTACTACATTTGTTGGAGCCAATAAAGAAATTCAACATCAGATGCAAGCCACAATAAGGCGATCCGAAGAAGATGCATCATCTAAACTTGTAATGGATGGAATCCAGTGGCACTTTATACCACCTGCCGCACCTCACTTTGGCGGATTATGGGAAGCTGGCGTTAAATCAACGAAATACCACCTAAAGCGAGTGATTGGAGACACAACGCTTACATTTGAAGAACTTTCTACCCTTCTGACACAAATAGAAGCCTGTTTAAACTCTCGACCACTTTCTGCAGTCGAAAATGATGTTAATGACACCACTATACTAACTCCTGGCCACTTTCTGGTGGGAAGTGCTCTAAACGCTGTACCTGAACCAAATATAGATGAGACAAAAACATTTCGCTCTAGATGGCAGCTTTTACAAAAAATGACTCAAGACTTTTGGAAAACTTGGTCTTCGGAATATCTGGTACAACTTCAACAACGGCAAAAATGGAAACAAAAAGAAGACAACATACAAATCGGTGACATTGTTCTTATTAAAGAAGATCGATTACCACCAACTACGTGGATGATGGGGAAAATATCAGAAGTTCATCCAGGCAAAGACAATGGAGTTCGAGCTGCAACAGTGTTTAGCAGAAATAAACACATAAAAAGACCGATAACAAAATTATGTCGTTTACCAATAGAAACAAAACAACACGAATCGCAACAAACAACAACAAAACACTCAATGGCTGTTACTACAAAAAATATAGCACCAAACGGAGCACACCCACTATTGTGGATTAGCATAGTGTTCGGTCTTTTAAACTTGGTTAGTTCCTTACCAAGCACTTACCAACACAAGGTAGAAATCACGCCATTTGAAAGTCAACCAGGAATATACTTTGAGGATGTAGGACGAGCAAGTCTCATTTCAAGCTCTTGGAAGACCATTGTCTTCTTCAACATGACAAACTATTGGTCTGAGTTTGACACCTACAAGATATGCGTTCAACAAATGGAGAAAATCTGCAAGTCAACAGTGCTACCAGAAGTGAAGTTAACCATGTGCGATGGAATACTAGGTCAATTTAAACGCCAACTTCAGCAAATTGAGCTTAACAACGAAATTCTTGTACATGCAAATGATGACTCAATGCAACGACCGAAACGCTCTCCGTTTGACTTCGTTGGAACAATTACAAACGAGCTGTTCGGAATACTAGATCAACGGTTTGCAAAACAATACGAAGAAACAATTGAAGCCATTCAAGACAATGAAAAGCATGTAGTACAACTCATGAAAAACCAGACAACAATAATTGACTCAACAGTCAATATATTTAAAAAAGAGCATATGGAAACAAAGAAGGAGATTGAATTGTTGAGTACCATTGTACACAAACTCAGCAACGACACAGACAAGTACAACAATTTAAAACTGTTTTCTGCAACTGCTATAAACGCCATACTAATAATGTTGAACTATCAGTCAACACAAAACATATTGCTTGACATGGTTATGTCAACCCATAATGGTTGAATACATCCACTTATTCTTACAGTACAACAATTCAAAGATGAACTAACCAGAATTCATGACCACATCCCACGCTCATTGATGATACCTGGAGAAAGGCATCATGAGTCAATCCTGCAACTTTACAAAACATTGAGTCCAAAAGGAAGAGTAACTGGTAGTAACATCATCATAGAGATAACTCTTCCTCTCCTGTATAACGAAGAGTTTAAAACTTACAAGATCTTACCAGTTCCTACCTTCAACAATGGAAATTTCACATGCATAATTCCATCCTCGGATTACTTGCTGGTAAATCCTCAAGGAAATCACTTTTATCCAATGAACAAGGACGCATTTTCGCATTGTCAGAAGAGACCTTTAGATAACTATTGGTGTAACCTGCAACATCCAATATACACATCTGGAGCTTCCGTAAGCTTTTGCGAAATAAATATTATCCAACACAAAAGACAACTAATGGATTCATGTTTGACTAACAACATCCCGGCAAAGGCTTACTGGATCCAAATGCATCATCCAAATGCTTGGATATATAGTGTTCCAAATACTACAGTCATAAACATAAATTATGACCTCAATCCGACCCCTACTATTCTAAAGGGTAGTGGAATATTAAAATTACCAGCAAGCTGCATGATCCATGACGAGACGATGACAGTTGTTGGAAGACAAACAGTAACTAGCAGGTTAACATCCTCATTTCTGCCGTCATTCAACCTCTCTGAGCAGTTAACTTCACTTAACTACAGAAGAGAGGAACAACCTATCCTACAATCAGATATTTCTTTGGAGATCGCTAGGGTAGAACAAGCGATAGTGCTTCAAAGAAGTCAAGAAAATATTTTGAGGGAAATAAAGACCCACAGATTACATCAGTACTCAGTTCTTGGGGCAATTGGAATTCTGATAGTAATCATCGCAATAGCCGCCATCATCTTCAAAAGAAATCAACCACCCAAACCCAGGAAACGAAGAATAATTTTTAAACCATCCAAGGCGGCCAACGATATACAAATGTCTCAGACATCATTTGAAGAATCCGATTTCTGCGTTATTCAAGCTGAGGAGGCCCAGCATGTTGTGACAACAACAAAATGAGATACAAATGAGATACATACCTAATTCAAAACTGATACGACGCACGCAAATTTATTGTTCGATCAAATATCATTTTTTATATTTAATTATTTGTTATGCTTAGTTGCATTTATTCATTTTTGTAAATATTATTCACTAGCAAGTGAATTTTATTAGTCTAGAACACGTCTTTTATATACAAAAAAATGCTTACTCTACAATAATATCCACAGCAATAATATTTACAAAAATGAATAAATGCAACTAAGCATAACAAATAATTAAATATAAAAAATGATATTTGATCGAACAATAAATTTGCGTGCGTCGTATCAGTTTTGAATTAGGTATGTATCTCATTTGTATCTCATTTTGTTGTTGTCACAACATATACAGTTTATAATATATAATATATGATATATAACATATATTATAAAATATAAAATATATAATATATAATATAAAATATATAATATATAATATATAATATATAACAAACAGTATATAATATATAATATATGATATATATTATATAATTTTAAAATATAAAATATATAATATATAATATAAAATATATAATTTATAATATATAATATATAATACATCATATAAAATATATAATATATAATAGGTAATATATAATATAAAATATATAATATATTATATATAATACATAATATACAATATATAATATATAATTTATAATATATAATATATAATAATATATAATAAATAATATATAATAAATAATATATAATATATAAAATATAATATATAATATATACTTTATAATACATAATAATATATAATATATAACATATAATATATAAGATATAATATATAATTTATAATATATAATATATATAATATATATGTAACATATAAAATATATAATATATAATATATAATTTATAATATACAATATGTAATATATAATATACAGTATATAATACATAATATATGATTATAATATATAATATAAAATATATAATATATAATTTTTATATATACAGTATATAATATATGATATATAATATAAAATATATAATATATAATATATAATATATGATATATGATATACAATATATAATATATAATATATAATACATAATACATAATACATAATATATCATATATAATATATAATATATTATATATAATGCATAAAATATAATATATAATATATAATATATAATATATAATATATAATATATAATAAATAATATATAATAAATATTATATAATATATAATATAAAATATATTATATAATATATAATATATAATAAATAATATATAATATATAACACATAATATATAATATGTATATAATATATAATATATAATATATTATATATAATATATAACACATAATATATAATATTTAATATAATATATATATAATATATAACATATAACATATAATTTATTATATATAAAATATAATATATAATATACAGTATACAATATATCATATATAATATACATACAATATATAATATATAATATAAAATAAATTATATATAATATATAATATAATTAATAATATATACTATCTAATACATAATAAATAATATATAATAAATAATATATAATATATAATATATATAATATATATAATACATTATATACAATATATAATATATAAAATATAATATATAATATATAATATGTAAAATATTATATATATGTAATATATAATATATGATATATAGTATAGAAAATATAATATATAATGTATAATATATAATACATAATACATAATATATAATATTTAACATATAATATATAATACATAATATTTATATAATATATTATATATCATATATTATATATATTATATAATATATAATATATAACATATAGTTTATAATATATAATATATAATATATAATATATTATATATAATATATAACACATAATATATAAAATATAATATATAATATATAATATATAATATATAATAAATAATATATAATATATAATATATTATATATAATATATAATATAAAATATATAATATATAACATATAACATATAATTTATAATATATAATATATAATATATAATATATAATATACAGTATACAATATATAATATATAATATACATACAATATATAATATTTAATATAAAATTTAAAATATATAACATAAAATATATAATATATAATATAAAATAAATAATATATAATATAAATAATAATATATACTATCTAATACATAATAAATAATATATAATATATATAATATATATAATACATTATATACAATATATAATATATAAAATATAATATATAATATATAATATATAACATATAATATATAATACATAATATTTATATAATATATTATATATATTATATAGTATATAATATATATTAAAAAATATATAATATATAACATATAGTTTATAATATATAATATATAATATATAATGTATAATATACAGTATACAATTTATAATATATAATATATGATATATAATATACATATAATATAATATAAAACATATAATATATAACATAATATATAATATATAATATATAATTTATAATATATAATATATAATATATAATATGTAATATATAAAATATATAATATATAATTTATAATATACAATATATAGTATATTATATACAGTATATAATACATAATATATGATATATAATATATAATATAAAATATTTAATATATAATTTATAATATATAATATACAGTATATAATATATAATATATAATATACAGTATATAATATATGATATATAATATATAATATGTAATATATAAATACATAACATAAAATATTTAATATATAATATATAATACATAATATATAATATATAATACATAATATATAATATATTATATATAATATATAATATATTATATATAATACACAATATATAATATATAATATATTATATAAAATTTATAATATATAATTTATAATATATAAAATATAATATATTATATACAGTATATAATATATATTATATGATATATAATATATATTATAAAATATAAAATATATAATTTATAATATAAAATATATAATATATAATAAACAGTATATAATATATAATATATGATATATAATATATAATTTTAAAATATAAAATATATAATATATAATATAAAATATATAATTAATAATATATAATATATAATACATCATATAAAATATTTAATATAATATATAATACATAACATATAATATATATATAATATATAATACATAATAGGTAATATATAATATAAAATATATAATATAATATATATAATACATTATATACAATATATAATATATAATATATAATATATAATATACAATATATAATATATAACATATAATATATAATACATAATATTTATATAATATATTATATATAATATATTATATATATTATATAATATATAATATATAATATATAATATATAATGTATAATATACAGTATACTATTTATAATATATAATATATGATATATAATATACATATAATATAATATAAAACATATAATATATAACATAGTATATAATATATAATATATAATTTATAATATATAATATATAATATATAATATGTAATATATAAAATATATAATATATAATTTATAATATACAATATATAATATACTATATACAGTATATAATATATAATATATGATATATAATATATAATATAAAATATATAATATATAATTTATAATATATAATATACAGTATATAATATATAATATATAATATATAATATACAGTATATTATATATGATATATAATATATAATATAAAATATATAATATATAATATATAATATATGATATATAATATAAAATATATAATATATAATATATAAATACATAACCTAAAATATTTAATATGTAATATATAATACATAATACATAATATATCATACATAATATATAATATATTATATATAATACATAATATATAATATATAATATATTATATAAAATATATAATATATAATTTATCATATATATAAAATATAATATATTATATACAGTATATAATATATAATATATGATATATAATATATATTATAAAATATAAAATATATTATATATAATATAAAATATATAATATATAATATATAATAAACAGTATATAATATATTATAACTATATGATATATAATATATAATTTTAAAATATAAAATATATAATATATAATATAAAATATATAATTTATAATATATAATATCTAATACATCATATAAAATATTTAATAATATATAATACATAATATATAATATATAATATATATTATATAATATATAATAAATAATATATAATATATAATATATGATATTTAATACATAATATAAAATAAATAATATATAATATATAAAATATAATATATAATATATACTATATAATACATAATAATATATAATATATAACATATAATATATAAGATATAATATATAATATATAATATATATGTAACATATAAAACATATAATATATAATATATAATTTATAATATACGATATGTAATATATAATATACAGTATATAATACATAATATATGATAATAATATATAATATAAAATATATAATATATAATTTTTATATATAAAGTATATAATATATGATATATAATATAAAATATATAATATATAATATATACTATGATATATAATATATAATATATAATACATAATACATAATATATCATATATAATATATAATATATTATATATAATGCATAATATATATTATATAATATATTATATAAAATATATAATATATAATTTACAATATATAAAATATAATATATTATATACAGTATATAATATATAATATAATATATATATATAAAATATATAATATATAATATATAATATATAATATATAATATATAATATAAAATATATAATAAATAATATATAATAAATAATATATAATATATAATATAAAATATATTATATATAATATATAATATATAATATATAATATATAATAAATAATATATAATATATAACACATAATATATATGTATATAATATATAATATATTATATATAATATATAACACATAATATATAATATATAATATATAATATATTATATATAATATATAATATAAAATATATAATATATAATATATAATATAAAATATATAATATATAATATATAATAAATAATATATAATAAATAAATTATATAATATATAATATAAAATATATTATATAATATATAATATATAATATATAATATATAATATATAATAAATAATATATAATATATAACACATAATATATAATATGTATATAATATATAATATATTATATATAATATATAATATAATATATATATAATATATAACATATAACATATAATTTATTATATATAAAATATAATATATAATATACAGTATACAATATATCATATATAATATACATACAATATATAATATATAATATAAAATAAATTATATATAATATATAATATAATTAATAATATATACTATCTAATACATAATAAATAATATATAATAAACAATATATAATATATAATATATATAATATATATAATACATTATATACAATATATAATATATAAAATATAATATATAATATATAATACGTAAAATATTATATATATGTAATATATAATATATGATATATAGTATAGAAAATATAATATATAATATATAATATATAATACATAATACATAATATATAATATATAACATATAATATATAATACATAATATTTATATAATATATTATATATCATATATTATATATATTATATAATATATAACATATAGTTTATAATATATAATATATAATGTATAATATACAGTATATATAAATAGTATAATAAATAATATTTAACACATAATATATAATATGTTTATAATATATATATATATGTATATAATATATTATATATTATATATAATATATAACACATAATATATAATATATAATATATTATATATAATATATAATATAAAATATATAATATATAATATATAATATAAAATATATAATATATAATATATAATAAATAATATATAATAAATATTATATAATATATAATATAAAATATATTATATAATATATAATATATAATATATAATATATAATATATAATAAATAATATATAATATATAACACATAATATATAATATGTATATAATATATAATATATTATATATAATATATAACACATAATATATAATATATAATATATTATATATAATATATAATATAATATATATATAATATATAACATATAACATATAATTTATTATATATAAAATATAATATATAATATACAGTATACAATATATCATATATAATATACATACAATATATAATATATAATATAAAATAAATTATATATAATATATAATATAATTAATAATATATACTATCTAATACATAATAAATAATATATAATATATAATATATATAATATATATAATACATTATATACAATATATAATATATAAAATATAATATATAATATATAATATGTAAAATATTATATATATGTAATATATAATATATGATATATAGTATAGAAAATATAATATATAATATATAATATATAATACATAATACATAATATATAATATATAACATATAATATATAATACATAATATTTATATAATATATTATATATCATATATTATATATATTATATAATATATAATATATAACATATAGTTTATAATATATTATATATAATGTATAATATACAGTATATATATATAGTATAATAAATATTATTTAACACATAATATATAATATGTTTATAATATATAATATATGATATATAATATATAATTTTAAAATATAAAATATATAATATATAATATAAAATATATAATTAATAATATATAATATATAATACATCATATAAAATATTTAATATAATATATAATACATAATATATAATATAATAATATATAAATAATATATAATAGGTAATATATAATATAAAATATATAATATATTATATATAATACATAATATACAATATATAATATATAATTTATAATATGTAATATATAATATATAATATATAATATATATTATATAATATATAATAAATAATATATAATTAATAATATATAATATATAATATATGATATTTAATACATAATATAAAATAAATAATATATAATATATAAAATATAATATATATTATATACTATATAATACATAATAATATATAATATATAACATATAATATATAAGATATAATATATAATTTATAATATATAATATATATAATATATATGTAACATATAAAATATATAATATATAATATATAATTTATAATATACAATATGTAATATATAATATACAGTATATAATACATAATATATGATTATAATATATAATATAAAATATATAGTATATAATATATGATATATAATACATAATATATAATATATAATATACAGTATACAATATATAATATATAATATACATACAATATATAATATTTAATATAAAATATAAAATATATAACATAAAATATATAATATATAATATAAAATAAATTATATATAATATATAATATAATTAATAATATATACTTTCTAATACATAATATATAATAAATAATATGTAATATATAATATATATAATATATATAATACATTATATACAATATATAATATATAATATATAATATACAATATATAATATATAACATATAATATATAATACATAATATTTATATAATATATTATATATAATATATTATATATATTATATAATATATAATATATAATGTATAATATACAGTATACTATTTATATAATATAATATATGATATATAATATACATATAATATAATATAAAACATATAATATATAACATAGTATAATATATAACATATAATATATAATATGTAATATATAAAATATATAATATATAATTTATAATATACAATATATAATATATTATATACAGTATATAATATATAATATATGATATATAATATATATTATAAAATATAAAATATATAATATATAATATAAAATATATAATATATAATATATAATATATAACATATAATATATAATATATAATATATAATAAACAGTATATAATATATAATAACTATATGATATATAATATATAATTTTAAAATATAAAATATATAATATATAATATAAAATATATAATTTATAATATATAATATCTAATACATCATATAAAATATTTAATATAATATATAATACATAATATATAATATATAATATATATTATATAATATATAATAAATAATATATAATATATAATATATGATATTTAATACATAATATAAAATAAATAATATATAATATATAAAATATAATATATAATATATACTATATAATACATAATAATATATAATATATAACATATAATATATAAGATATAATATATAATTTATAATATATAATATATATAATATATATGTAACATATAAAACATGTAATATGTAATATATAATTTATAATATACAATATGTAATATATAATATACAGTATATAATACATAATATATGATAATAATATATAATATAAAATATATAATATATAATTTTTATATATACAGTATATAATATATGATATATAATATAAAATATATAATATATAGTAAATACTATGATATATAATATATAATATATAATACATAATACATAATATATCATATATAATATATAATATATTATATATAATACATAATATATAATATATAATATATAATTTACAATATATAAAATATATATATATATATAATTATATAATACATAATATATAATTTATAATATTTAATATATAATATACAGTATACAATATATAATATATATAATATATAATATATAGTATATAATATATAATATATAATATATAATTTATAACATATAATATATAATACACAATATAAAATATTTAATATATAATATTTAATACATAATACATAATATATAATATATTATATATAATATATAATATAAAATATATAATTTATAAAAACATTACATTACATTATATAAAATTATTAATATAATATATAATACATAATGTAGTGCCCCGTGGCTTAGTGGTTAGTGTGTTGGACTGCTAAGCGAATGAGCGTGGGTTCGAATCCAGCTCATAGCCACCTTTTTTTCCGGGGTACTGCCTCTTGCAAGGAACTGACAAAACCTCCAAGAGTAAAATTTGTCTCGAAAAAGTGCATCTCATGTAGCCGTTCGGACTCGGCGGTAAACTGTAGGTCCCTTCCATTCTTGCAGATTAACAACACACACACAGGAATGGTTGAGAGTATAAGTCACTAGGCCTTGGCTCCTTAAGGAACTGTCGCGCCAATAAATTTAATTTAATAATACATAATATATAATATATATAAATATATATAATATATAATATATAATATAAAATATATAATATATAATATATTTTATATAATACATAATACTTAATATATAATATATAATGTATAATATATAATATATAATATATACTATATAACATATAATATTTAATATATAATATAATGTATATAATAAATAATATATAATATTTAATATATAATATAAAATAAATAATATATAAAATATAATATATAATATATACTATATAATACATAATATATAATATATAATATATAACATATATTATTAATATATAAAATATAATTTATTATATATAATATATAATATGTAATATATAAAATATAATATAAAATATATAATATATAATATATAATTTATAATATACAATATATAATATTTAATTTACAGTAATATACAATATGTAATACATAAAATACAGTATATAATAAACAATATATGATTATAATATATAATATAAAATATATAATATATAATTTATAATATATACAGTATATAATATATAATATAAAATATATAATTTATAATATATAAATACATAAAATAAAATATTATATATAATATATAATACATAATATATCATTTATAATATATAATATATAATATATTATATATAATACATAATATATAATATATAATATATTATAAAAAATATATAATATATAATTTACAATATATAAAATATAATATATTATATACAGTATATAATATATAATATATAATATATATATATAAAATATATAATATATAATATAAAATATATAATATATAATAAATAATATATAATATATAATATATAATATATAATATATAATATATAATAAATAATATATAATACATAATATATAATATATAACACATAATATATAATTTGTATATAATATATAATATATTATATATAATATATAACACATAATATATAATATACATACATTATATAATATTTAATATAGAATATAAAATATAAAATATATAACATAAAATATATAATATATAATATAAAATAAATCTATATAATATATAATATAAAATAAATCTATATAATATATAATATAATTAATAATATATACTATCTAATACATAATATATAATATATAATAAATAATATATAATATATAATATATATAATATATATAATACATTATATACAATATACAATATATAAAATATATAATATGTAAAATATATATATGTAATATATAATATATAATATATAGTATAATATATAGTATAGAATATATAGTATAGAAAATATAATATATAATATATAATACATAATACATAATATATAATATATAACATATAATATATAATACATAATATGTATATAATATATTATATATAATATATTATAAATATTATATAATATATAATATATTATATAAAATATATAATATATAACATAGTTTATAATATATAATATATAACATAAATTATAATATATAATATATAATATATAATGTATAATATACAGTATTCAATTTATAATATATAATATATGATATATAATATACATATAATATAATATAAAACATATAATATATAACATAATATATAATATATATTATATAATTTATAATATATAATATATAATATGTAATATATAAAATATATAATATATAATTTATAATATACAATATATAACATATAATATACAGTATATAATACATAATATATGGTATATAATATATAATATAAAATATATAATATATAATTTATAATATATAATAAACAGTATATAATATATAATATATAATATATAATATACAGTATATAATATATGATATATAATATATAATATAAAATATATAATATATAATATATGATATATAATATAAAATATATAATATATAATATATAAATACATAACATAAAATATTTAATATATAATATATAATACATAATACATAATATATCATACATAATATATAATATATTATATATAATACATAATATGTAATATATAATATATTATATAAAATATATAATATATAATTTATAATATATAAAATATAATATATTATATACAGTATATAATATATAATATATGATATATAACATATAATATAAAATATAAAATATATAATATATAATATACATAATATAATAAACAGTATATAATATATAATACATCATATAATATATTTAATATAATATATAATACATAATATATAATATAATATATAATAGGTAATATATAATATAAAATATATAATATATTATATATAATACATAATATACAATATATAATATATAATTTATAATATATAATATATAATATATATTATATAATATATAATAAATAATATATAATAAATAAAATATAATATATAATATATGATACTTAATACATAATATAAAATAAATAATATATAATATATAAAATATACTATATAATATATACATAATAATATATAATATATAATATATAACATATAATATATAAGATATAATATATAATTTATAATATATAATATATATAATATATAATATATATAATATATAATATGTAACATATAAAATATATAAAATATAATATATAATTTATAATATACAATATATAATATATAATATACAGTATATAAAACATAATATATGATTATAATATATAATATAAAATATATAATATATATTTTTTATATATACAGTATATAATATATGATATATAATATAAAATATATAATATATAATATATAATATATGATATATAATATATAATATATAATACATAATACATAATATATCATATATAATATATAGTATATAATATATTATATATAATACATAATATATAATATATAATATATAATATATAATATATAATATATAATATATTATATATAATATATAATATATAATATATTATATAAAATATATAATATATAATTTACAATATATAAGATATAATATACTATAAACAGTATATAATATATAATATATATATATAAAATATATAATTTATAATATATAATATAAAATATATAATATATAATATATAATAAATAATATATAATATAAAATATATAATATATAATATATAATATATAATAAATAATATATAATATATAACACAATATATAATATGTATATAATATATAATATATAATATATAATATATTATATATAATATATAACACATAATATATAATATATAATATAATATATAATAAATTATATATAATATATAATATAAAATATATAATATATAACATATAACATATAATTTTATTATATATATATATAATATATATATAGTATATAATATATAATATATAATATACAGTATACAATATATAATATATAATATACATACAATATACAATATTCAATATAAAATATAAAATATATAACATAAAATATATAATATATAATATAAAATAAATTATATACAATATATAATATAATTAATAATATATACTATCTAATACATAATATTTAATATATAATAAATAATATATAATATCTAATATATATAATATATATAATATATATAATACATTATATACAATATATAATATATAAAATATAATATATAATATATAATATGTAAAATATTATATGTATGTAATATATAATATGATATAAAGTGTAGAAAATATAATATATAATATATAATACATAATACATAATATATAATATATAACATATAATATATAATACATATTTATATAATATATTATATATAATATATTATATATATTAAATAATATATAATATATAATATATAATATAAAATATATAATGTATAACATATAGTTTAAAATATAAAATATATAATATATAATGTATAATATACAGTATACAATTTATAATATATAATATACATATAATATAATATACAACATAATATATAATATATAATATATAATTTATAATATATAATATATAATATATAATATGTAATATATAAAATATATAACATATAATTTATAATATACAATATATAATATATTATATACAGTATATAATACATGATATATGATATATAATATATAATATAAAATATATAATATATAATTTATAATATATAATATACAGTATATAATATAGAATATATAATATATAATATACAGTATTTAATATATGATATATAATATATAATATACAATATATGATATATAATATATAATATAAATTATATAATATATAATATAGAATATATAATATATAATATATAATATATAATAATATAAAATATATAATCTATAACATATAATTTATAATATATAATATATAATATACAGTAAACAATATATAATATATAATATTTAATATATAATACAAAATAAATAATATACAGTATATAATATATAATATAAAATATATAATATAAAATATATAATATATAATATATTATATATAATACATAATATATAATATATAATAAAAAATATATAATATATATAATTTTTAATATATAATATATAATATGTAATATATAAAATATATAATATATAATATATAATTTATAATACACAATATATAATATTTAATATACAGTATATAATATATAATATATGATATATAACATATAATATAAAATATATAATACCTATATAATATATAATATATAGTATATAATATAAAATATATAAAAAAGTAAATATATAATATATAATACATAATATAATATATTAAATATATAATATATAATACATTATATAAAAAAAATAACATATAATATATAATATATACTATATACTACATAATATATAATATACAGTATATTATATATTATATATGATATATACTTTATAATATAAAATATAAAATATATAATATATAATATAAAATATATAATTTATAAAAAATAATATATAAAACATTATATAAAATATTTAATATAATATATAATACATAATATATAATATATATAGAATATATAATATAAAATATATTATATATAATACATAATATATAAAATAAAATATATAATACATAATATATAATTTATAATATATAATATATAATATACAGTATACAATATATAATATATATAATATATAATATATAGTATATAATATATAATATATAATGTATAATATATAATTTATAACATATAATATATAATACACAATATAAAATATTTAATATATAATATTTAATACATAATACATAATATATAATATATTATATATAATATATAATTTAAAATATATAATTTATAAAAAATAATGTATAATACATTATATAAAATTATTAATATAATATATAATACATAATGTAGTGCCCCGTGGCTTAGTGGTTAGTGTGTTGGACTGCTAAGCGAATGAGCGTGGGTTCGAATCCAGCTCATAGCCACCTTTTTTTTCGGGGTACTGCCTCTTGCAAGGAACTGACAAAACCTCCAAGAGTAAAATTTGTCTCGAAAAAGTGCATCTCATGTAGCCGTTCGGACTCGGCGGTAAACTGTAGGTCCCTTCCATTCTTGCAGATTAACAACACACACACAGGAATGGTTGAGAGTATAAGTCACTAGGCCTTGGCTCCTTAAGGAACTGTCGCGCCAATAAATTTAATTTAATAATACATAATATATAATATATATATATATATATAATATATAATATATAATATAAAATATATAATATATAATATATAATATATTATATATAATACATAATACTTAATATATAATATATAATATATAATATATAATGTATAATATATAATATATACTATATAACATATAATATTTAATATATAAAATATTATATATAATAAATAATATATAATATTTAATATATAATATAAAATAAATAATATAAAAAATATAATATATAATATATACTACATAATACATAATATATAATATATAATATATAACATATATTATTAATATATAAAATATAATTTATTATATATAACATATAATATGTAATATATAAAATATAATATAAAATATATAATATATAATATATAATTTATAATATACAATATATAATATTTAATTTACAGTAATATACAATATGTAATATATAATATAAAATATATAATATATAATTTATAATATATACAGTATATAATATATAATATATAATATAAAATATATAATTTATAATATATAAATACATAAAATAAAATATTATATATAAAATATAATACATAATACATACTATATCATTTATAATATATAATATATAATATATAAAATATTATATATAATACATAATATATAATATATAATATATTATATAAAATATATAATATATAATTTACAATATATAAAATATAATATAATATATACAGTATATAATATATAATATATATATATAAAATATATAATATATAATATATAATATAAAATATATAATATATAATATATAATAAATAATATATAATATATAATATATAATATATAATATATAATATATAATATATAATATATAATATAAATTATATAATATATAATATAGAATATATATTATATAATAAATAATATATAATAATACATAATATATAATATATAACACATAATATATAATTTGTATATAATATATAATATATTATATATAATATATAACACATAATATATAATATATAATATACATACAATATATAATATAGAATATAAAATATAAAATATATAACATAAAATATATAATATATAATATATAATATATATAATATATATAATACATTATATACAATATATAATATATTATATAAAATATATAATATATAGCATAGTTTATAATATATAACATATAATGTATAATATACAGTATACAATTTATAATATATAATATATGATATATAATATACATATAATATAATATATAACATAATATATAATATATAATATATAATATACAGTATACAATATATAATATATAATATACATACAATATATAATATTTAATATATAACATAAAATATATAATATATAATATAAAATAAATTATATATAATATATAATATAATTAATAATATATACTATCTAATACATAATATATAATATATAATAAATAATATATAATGTATAATATATATAATAAATATAATACATTATATACAATATATAATATATAAAATATAATATATAATATATAATATGTAAAATATTATATATATGTAATATATAATATATGATATATAATATAGAAAATATAATAAATAATATATAATACATAATATATAATATATAACATATAATATATAATACATAATATTTATATAATATATTATATATAATATATTATATATATTATATAATATATAATATATCATATATAATATAAAATATATAATATATAACATATAGTTTATAATATATAATATATGATATATAATATACATATAATATAATATATAACATATAATATATAACATAATATATAATATATAATTTATAATATATAATATATAATATGTAATATATAAAATATATAACATATAATTTATAATATACAATATATTATATATTATATACAGTATATAATACATGATATATGAAAGATAATATGTAATATAAAATATATAATATATAATTTATAATATATAATATACAGTATATAATATAGAATATATAATATATAATATATAATATACAGTATTTAATATATGATATATAATATATAATATAAAATATATAATATATAATATATAATATATGATATATAATATAAAATATATAATATATAATATATAAATACATAACATAAAATATTTAATATATAATATATAATACATATTAAATAATATATAATATATAATATATAATATATAACTTATAATATATAATATATAATATATAATATATAATAAATAACATATAATATATAATATACAATATATGATATATAATATATAATATAAATTATATAATATATAATATAGAATATATAATATATAATATATAATATATAATAATATAAAATATATAATATATAACATATAATTTATAATATATAATATATAATATATGATATATAATATTTAATATATAATACAAAATAAATAATATACAGTATATAATATATAATATAAAATATATAATATATAATATATTATATATAATACATAATATATAATATATAATAAAAAATATATAATATATAATATATATAATATTTAATATATAATATAAAATAAATAATATATAATATATAAAATAATATAATATAAACTATATAATACATAATATATAATATATAATATATAATAAATAACATATAATATATAATATACAATATATGATATATAATATATAATATATGTTATATATATTTTTTAATATATAATATATAATATGTAATATATAAAATATATAATATATAATATATAATTTATAATACACAATATAATATTTAATATACAGTATATAATATATAATATATGATATATAATATATAATATAAAATATATAATACCTATATAATAAACAATATATAGTATATAATATAAAATATATAAAATAGTAAATATATAATATATAATACATAATATAATATATTAAATATATAATATATAATACATTATATAAAAAAAATTACATATAATATATAATATATACTATATAGTATATAATATATACTATATAATACATAATATATATATATAAATAATAAATATATATTATATATATATAATATATAATATACAGTATATTATATATTATATATGATATATACTATATAATATAAAATATAAAATATATAATATATAATATAAAATATATAATTTATAAAACATAATATATAAAACATTATATAAAATATTTAATATAATATATAATACATAATATATAATATATATAGAATATATAATATAAAATATATTATATATAATACATAATATATAAAATAAAGTATATAATACATAATATATAATTTATAATATATAATATATAATATACAGTATACAATATATAATATATATAATATATAATATATAGTATATAATATATAATATATAATATATAATATATAATTTATAACATATAATATATAATACACAATATAAAATATTTAATTTATAATATTTAATACATAATACATAATATATAATATATTATATATAATATATAATATAAAATATATAATTTATAAATAATAATATATAATACATTATATAAAATAATTAATATAATATATAATACATAATGTAGTGCCCCGTGGCTTAGTGGTTAGTGTGTTGGACTGCTAAGCGAATGAGCGTGGGTTCGAATCCAGCTCATAGCCACCTTTTTTTCCGGGGTACTGCCTCTTGCAAGGAACTGACAAAACCTCCAAGAGTAAAATTTGTCTCGAAAAAGTGCCTCTCATGTAGCCGTTCGGACTCGGCGGTAAATTGTAGGTCCCTTCCATTCTTGCAGATTAACAACACACACACAGGAATGGTTGAGAGTATAAGTCACTAGGCCTTGGCTCCTTAAGGAACTGTCGCGCCAATAAATTTAATTTAATAATACATAATATATAATATATATATATATAAGTTAAGGTTATCAACTTACCCGAATCCACACTGAGAATGTCCCATTGATAAACATATCAATTTTGCACACGAACCGCACATTACTCTGAAATAAACATTTGGTCACTCGATAAAGAAAGCGATAAAGACTTCCTTTGTTTAAAGCAACAGAATAACATGTAATCATCCATTCAGCACGTACTCCAGTGTCAACCACAGCCTATATAAGCCACAACAACCCAGAACCAGCACCGCTGTTCTTATCCTACTTTACCCAGTAACACTACTATTTAGTTTAAAGAATAAGTCAAGTATTTTTCTATAATCTTGTATAATATTGTTTAAAATTTGAATAAAGTTTTTTTTAAAAACAAATACAAGTCGAAAATATTAATTGGGGGCTCAACCGGGATACCTCACATCCTAACGTTAAAAATAAAGTAGTATAAAGTGAAACAAGTGCTATAAAACTGACAGTAGGACCAGCCGAAGTTGCTTATACGAAAATTAACAAGGAACATTTCTGAAAATAATAAGTAAGAAACACCAAAGGTATCCAGCCAAACACAACACAAGCCAAAGTATCGAAGCCAAGACTCCGAGAAAGTGCAACAAGAAGATAGTATCGAATCCAGAACTCGAGAAAATCATCAATCAACATATTAAGGTATTATAAGTTCATATTATTAAGTAAAAAGTGTAAAAGTGTCAAAATGAACCAGCAACAAGTACTGGAATTAATTAGATCTAACGCACAAGAGCTAAAGCTCAGTTTCGAGCACGAATTAGCTAAACTAAGACTTAAATATGAACCAAACACACCTACAAACTACACAAAACAGACAATTGACGTAACTATAGTAGATAACGAACCTCTAGATATGGTAAAAAGCTTACCAGAATTCAATGGCTCGCATTATAGCTACATTTCATGGAGAGAAAACTCCGAAAATAGCATGTGTTTATATGCAAAAGGCAGTAGACGTTACTTTGCCGCATTAACAATACTAAGAAACAAAATTATTGGAGAAGCCAACAATGTTCTAACGAACCACGGCACAGTTCTAAATTACGACGCAATTATTGCACGATTAGACTTCGCATATGCAGACAAGCGACCTGCACATATTATTGAACAAGAAATGAGTATACTCAAACAAAACAATAATAGCTTAATTGAATATTATAATAATGTTAATGAAAAACTAACCGCTTTGATTAACAAGACAAAAATGACACACGGCAATACCGTATTAACTAACGAATTAAATGACTTAAACAGGCAAAAGGCCTTAAGAATATTTATTTCAGGTCTGAATGGAGGACTTTCAAACATATTGTTCTCAATTAACCCTCCAGATCTACCTTCAGCTCTCGCCAAAGCGCAAGAACTACAATCGAACAACGAAAGGTCTTCTTTCGCAAACCAGTTCCATGCTTTTACTCAAAAAGGCACAAATAACTTGAGATTTCCAAAGAAAGAAATAACTCACACACCACATATAGCAACGAGAGTACAGTCCCAACAAAAGCCAGAAAAAATGGAAACTGACTCATCCATAAACAGATATCGTGAACAAACTGCTCACAAACCACAATTTCGAGATAATACTCGACCAATACAACGACACTTCACTCCACCTACACCTGCACGGGAACCATTCAAGAGACAGAGAGAAGACTCTCAACAATCTTATAGACCTGCAGTAAAGACAGAAAGAGTAAATAACATTAACGAGAATGAAAATACTTTTTTAGAAGAAGTATCGGATTACCCTATATACACAGACGAATACGGGGAAAACGAATCAAACTCTTGCTAGATACAGGCGCAAATAGTAATTATTGCCGACCTAATGTTTTCACAGACCCCATTCATCTAGATATATACAAAAAAGCAAGAACTCCGAATGGAGAAATTATTATTAAAACGTATCACGAAGTGTTATTATTCGACCATACTACACGTTTTTATGTTATTGAAACTTTAGACCTAGATGCTCTAATAGGCACTAATCTACTTAAATTGGCGAAAGCACAAATCGACTTAGGTTCGCAAGAACTTAAATATAATGATAAAATTGAAAAACTTTCATTTAATGAAGATCATGAAATCATTAACAATGTATCAGAAACAAAGGAAATGGATGATTTAAGGAAATCTACATTGGAGAAAATAAAAAGTATCCACGCTCAAGTAGACACCTCCCTACCTTTCAGAACAGATATTAAAGCAGAAATCAGAACTTCTGATAACAATGCTATCTGGACTAAACAATATCCATACCCCTTCTCTGTCAATGACTTCGTAAATAAAGAAATTCAAGACATGCTATCTAAAGATATCATTAGACCCTCTAAGAGTCCATACAATTCGCCAGTATGGATAGTTCCAAAAAAAGGAACAAACTCAGATGGTACCCAGAAGAATCGTTTGGTGATAGACTATAAAAAACTAAACGCAAATACAATATCGGATAAATACCCGATACCCGAAACGAGTATAATACTCTCAAACTTAGGAAAGGCCAAGTACTTTTCCACAATTGATCTTGAATCAGGATTCCACCAAATCCTAATGTCAGAACAAGATGTAGAAAAAACTGCATTTTCCATAAATAATGGGAAATATGAATACCTAAGGCTTCCATTCGGACTCAAAAATGCTCCAAGCATATTTCAAAGAGCCATGGACAATATACTTAGAGAACACATAGGAAAGATATGTCATGTATACATAGATGACGTAATCATATTCTCGAACACTATCGAGGAACATATAAAAGACATCAATACAGTAACTAAAGTACTACACGATGCAAACATGAAGATTTCTATAGAAAAGACGAAACTTTTCGAGAAACAAGTAGAATTCTTGGGATATATTATATCTCACAATGTTATTAAAACAAACCCCGCAAAAGGTAAAAACAATAAATGAATACCCTCTACCTAAAACTATAAGACAACTTAGAAGTTTCTTAGGAATGATAGGATACTATCGAAAATTCATTGAAAATTACGCAAAAATAGCGAAACCATTGACTAAGTACCTACAAAGCGAAAATGGTCCCATATCATCAAATATGGCAAAGAAAACCTTCATAGACTTAGATGAAGAAGCAATACAAGCATTTATTAGCTTAAAACAACATATTATAGCCGAAACCGAGCTAAACCAACCTAATTACAGAGAACCTTTTACACTCACAACTGACGCATCAAATGACGCAATTGGAGCTGTTCTCACACAAAAAAGCAAACCCATTACATTTATTAGCAAAACGCTAAATAAAACTGAAAGTAACTACGCAACCAACGAGAAAGAACTCTATGCAATAGTTTACGCTCTCAAAAACTTAAGAAATTACCTCTACGGTACTACAAATTTAGAGATCTGCACAGATCATCAACCACTTACTTTCGCGATTTCACCCCGAAATCCAAACCCCAAATTAAAAAGATGGTTGACTCAAATAGAAGAATTTGCACCCAAATTCACATACAAACCAGGTAAAGACAACGTCGTAGCAGATGCTTTAAGCAGGCAAAATCTAAACCATATTTCAGATAAATCTGACGATGAATGCTCAGTACACTCAGTAGAATCATCAAAATCATTAACACAGACAGTGGAACAACCAGTTAACTCGTTCAAACAACAAATACTCATTACTAGAAATAATGATGAAGAAATCAAACACGAGATACTTGAACCATTCAAGGGTTACACAAGACACCTGATTTCATATAAAAATCCAGAAAACTTAATGGATACATTAAGAAAACTTAAACCACTGAACACAGGAATACACTGTTCACCTGAAACACTTTACAATATTAAACCTATTATAAAGAATTTTAACTTTAAATTCATCTTCTGCCCCAAAATGGCACAAGATATGGAAAATAGAGAAGACCAAATAGAAACAATTTGGCAAACCCATAATCGCGCTCACCGCAACTACAAAGAAAATGTATCTCAGATAAGAAATACATACTTTTGGCCAACAATGGCTAAAGATTTCAAAGAACTCACACACTTATGTGATACATGCCAACAAAATAAATATGATAGACATCCACATAAGGAAAGAATACGTGAGACACCTATTCCAAAACAGGAGAGAGAGTCTATTCACATAGATATTTTAACTATCTCAAATATAAAATTTCTAACAGCAATTGATAAATATTCTAAATATTTAGTAATCAAACCTATAGATAACAAATTGAACATGGAAGAAAAATTCCTAGAGATCCTACAATCTTTCCCATACTGTAAAAACATTATATGCGATAACGATGTAGCGTTCACATCACACATATTTAAAAATATGGCTAAACGCCAAAGTATAGACATATTCTATGTACCCATACAACACTCAAAATCAAATGGTCAAATAGAGAAAACCCACTCAACCATACAAGAAATCGCCCGTTGTATAAAGAAATCTTATGAACTACTTTCAATAACAGAGCTAACACTCAAAGCAGCTATTGAATACAATAAAACTATACATTCAGTCACACAAAAGCAACCGACACAGGTACTTTTCAATAAAATAACACATACTGATGTATCAGCGAAAATACTCTCAGCACAAGAGAAAACACTAAAATACAACAATAAGAATAGGCACGAAGACGTGAAACTCAAACAGAACACAGTAGTATACATTAAAAGACTAAATGAAAAACAAGGGAAACTCGAACCCAAGTTCAGAAAAGAAACTGTAAAAGAAGATTTAGGGAACAAAATCATTATTAAACGCAAGAATAAAGCTATTCATAAAGATAATATAAAAATCTCTTCATTGCAGAAATGATCAGAATACTAACCCTACTAAACATATTCATGATGATATCATCATACACCATAGTCAACCACAGCAAAGATGATTATGTACTACATCAAGAAAACGATGCGCTAATATACGAAAAATTTGGAAATCTATTCCACATCACCAATCTAACCAGATACGAAGAATTACTAAACCAAGCACAAAAAGTAATGCGAGTCTTTGACAATAACTCATTGTACGAAACGGACTTTACACACATTGAACTATTAATTAAAGAATTGAAGATAAATAGAGAAAAAAGAGCTCTAGAATTTATAGGAGTAGCTTGGAAATGGATAACTGGATCACCAGATTATTATGATAAAGTAGCAATTGAAAATAAAATAAACGAACTAGTTATAAGTAATAATAAACAACATGTTATAAACTCAAGATTGTCAGTTCAATTAAATTCAAATATAAACACTAGAGACGCAATCTTTAGACAAACCAGAGCATTAACTATAGAATTAACCAATATTGTAAACACTATTACTCTTGCTAAAAATAACATTATAAATCCAAATATCCTAAACATTAAAGAAATTAATAAAATATTAAAAGACGAAAACACACAATTTTCGATAACAGATCTGATAGACACTTCCACTATAAAAATTGTTCAAATCAGAGATATTATTGTCATTTTGATAAAATATCCAATTATCACGCAAAAATGTAATTATTATGTAACCAAAGCCATAAGCAGTAAATACGGAAAACTTGTAATTCCAAAAGACACTTTAAAATGTAAAGATAAATACTTTCCGATAGAAATTTGTAAACAAGAATTAAATAACCAATTTTGTAAAATTACACAAGGAAACGATTGTTTAACTCATCTATTAAATCATGTACAATCCAATTGCGCTATACTAAAAGAAAAAAACCTCCCAATAGAAAGAATATCAGAAGGAAGTTTACTGTTAACCGGTACGCATAACGTACAAAATACTACCATAACTGGTATAAATGTAATACTATTTAATCAAACTATTGTCATTAATAATGAAACATATTATAACCCTACTAATGAAATTAGAGAATTTATTAAAGGTTATAAAGAATCGGATACGCTTATCGAGAACTACGTAGAATCAAGCAACGAACTGTTGAAAATAACCAACAATGATGTCATATCGCTCATACAACAGGATTATGAAGACCATTACATACGAAATACCTTCATCCTCATCGGAACGATCGCTTTAATATATGCAGCCATTAACTTGTATATCAAATACAGAGGTACCAAGAAAAATATTTACACTCAAGAAATGCTACTGGCAGACATAGCATACGTCAACGGAAGAGGCCCGAAACGCACAGATTAAATTGATCGGGAGCTCAATACTTAAACAGGGGGAGAGTTAAGGTTATCAACTTACCCGAATCCACACTGAGAATGTCCCATTGATAAACATATCAATTTTGCACACGAACCGCACATTACTCTGAAATAAACATTTGGTCACTCGATAAAGAAAGCGATAAAGACTTCCTTTGTTTAAAGCAACAGAATAACATGTAATCATCCATTCAGCACGTACTCCAGTGTCAACCACAGCCTATATAAGCCACAACAACCCAGAACCAGCACCGCTGTTCTTATCCTACTTTACCCAGTAACACTACTATTTAGTTTAAAGAATAAGTCAAGTATTTTTGTATAATCTTGTATAATATTGTTTAAAATTTGAATAAAGTTTTATTTAAAAACAAATACAAGTCGAAAATATTAATTTATATATATAATATATAATATATAATATATAATATATACTATATAACATATAGTATTTAATATATAATATATTATATTTATATATATATTATAATATATATTTAATAATATATAACATTTAATATATAATATAAAATAAATAATATATAAAATATTATATATAATATATACTATATAATACATAATATATAATATATAACATATATTATATAATATATTAAATATAATTTATTATATATAATATATAATATATAATATGTAATATATAAAATATAATATAAAATATATAATATATAATATATAATTTATAATATACAATATATAATATTAAATTTACAGTAATATACAATATGTAATATATAATATACAGTATATAATAAATAATATATGATTATAATATATAATATAAAATATATAATATATAATTTATAATATATACAGTATATAATATATAATATATAATTTAAAATATATAATATATAATATATAAATACATAAAATAAAATATTATATATAATATATAATATATATTACATAATACATAATATATCATTTATAATATATAATATATAAAATATTATATATAATACATAATATATAATATATAATATATTATATAAAATATATAATATATAATTTACAATATATAAAATATAATATTATTTACAGTATATAATATATAATATATATATAAAATATATAATATATAATATAAAATATATAATTAATAATATATAATAAATAATATATAATATATAATATATAATATATAATATATAATACATAATATATAATATATAACATATATTATATAATATATAACATATATTATATAATATATAAAATATAATTTATTATATATAATATATAATATATAATATGTAATATATAAAATATAATATAAAATATATAATATATAATATATAATTTATAATATACAATATATAATATTTAATTTACAGTAATATACAATATGTAATATATAATATACAGTATATAATAAATAATATATGATTATAATATATAATATAAAATATAATATATTATATACAGTATATAATATATAATATATATATATAATAAATAATATATAATATATAATACATAATATATAATATATAACACATAATATATAATTTGTATACAATATATAATATATTATATATAATATTTAATATAGAATATAAAATATAAAATATATAACATAAAATATATAATATATAATATAAAATAAATTATATATAATATATAATATAATTAATAATATATACTATCTAATACATAATATATAATATATAATAAATAATATATAATATATAATATATATAATATATATAATACATTATATACAATATATAATATATAAAATATAATATATAATATATAATATGTAAAATATTATATATATGTAATATATAATATATGATATATAGTATAGAAAATATAATATATAATATATAATATATAATACATAATATAAAATATATAACATATAATATATAATACATAATATTTATATAATATATTATATATATTATATAAAATATAATATATAATATATAATATATAATATATTATGTATAATATACAGTATACAATTTATAATATATAATATATAACATAATATATAATATATAATATATAATATGTAATATATAAAATATATAATATATAATTTATAATATACAATATATAATATATTATATACTGTATATAATATATTATATATTGTATTTTGTATATATACATAATATATAATATATAAATACATAACATAAAATATTTAATATATAATATATAATACATAATACATAATATATCATACATAATATATAATATATTATATATAATACATAGTATATAATATATAATTTATAATATATAAAATATAATACATTATATACAGTATATAATATATAATATATGATATACATTATATAATATAAAATATATAATATATAATATATAATATATAATATATAATTTTAAAATATAAAATATATAATATATAATATTAAATATATAATTTATAATATATAATATATAATACATCATATAAAATATTTAATATAATATATAATACATAATATATAATATATATATAATATATAATATATAATAGGTAATATATAATATAAAATATATAATATATTATATATAATACATAATATACAATATATAATATATAATTTATAATATATAATATACAGTATATAATATATAATATTTAATATATAATATATAATATACAGTATATAATATATGATATATAATATATAATATAAAATATATAATATATAATATATGATATATAATATATAAATACATAACATAAAATATTTAATATGTAATAAATAATACATAATACATAATATATCATACATAATATATAATATATTATATATAATACATAATATATAATATATAATATATTATATACAGTATATAATATATAATATATAATATATAATATACAGTATATAATATATGATATATAATATATAATATATAATATATAAATACATAACATAAAATATTTAATATATAATATATAATACATAATACATAATATATCATACATAATATATAATATATTATATATAATACATAATATATAATATATAATACATTATATAAAATATATAATATATAATTTATAATATATAAAGTATAATATATTATATACAGTATATAATATATAATATATGATATGTAATATATATTATAAAATATAAAATATATAATTTATAATATAAAATATATAATATATAATAAACAGTATATAATATATAATATATGATATATAATATATAATTTTAAAATATAAAATATATAATATATAATATAAAATATATAATTTCCAATATATAATATATAATACATCATATAAAATATTTAATATAATATATAATACATAATGTATAATATATATATAATATATAATATATAATAGGTAATATATAATATAAAATATATAATATATTATATATAATACATAATATACAATATATAACATATAATTTATAATATATAATATATAATATAAAATATATAATATATATTATATAATATATAATAAATAATATATAATAAATAATATATAATATATAATATATGATATTTAATACATAATATAAAATAAATAATATATAATATATGAAATATAATATATAATATATACTATATAATACATAATAATATATAATATATAACATATAATATATAAGATATAATATATATAATATATATGTAACATATAAAATATATAATATATAATATATAATTTATAATATACAATATGTAATATATAATAAACAGTATATAATACATAATATATGATTATAATATATAATATAAAATATATAATATATAATTTTTATATATACCGTATATGATTTATAATATAAAATATATAATATATAATATATAATATATGATATATAATATATAATATATAATACATAATACATAATATATCATATATTATATATAATATATTATATATAATACATAATATATAATATATAATATATAATATATAATATATTATATAAAATATATAATATATAATTTACAATATATAAAATATAATATATTATATACATTTTATAATATATAATATATAATATATATATATATATAATATATAATATATAATATAAAATATATAATATATAATATATAATAAATAATATATAATAAATAATATACAATATATAATATAAAATATATTATATAATATATAATATATAATATATAATAAATAATATATAATATATAACACATAATATATAATGTGTATATAATATATAATATATTATATATAATATATAACACATAATATATAATATATAAAATATATAACATATAATTTATTATATATAATTTATAATATATAATATACAGTATACAATATATAATATATAATATACATACAATATATAATATTTAATATAAAATATAAAATATATAATATATAATATAAAATAAATTATATATAATATATAATATAATTAATAATATATACTTTCTAATACATAATATATAATATATAATATATAATAAATAATATATAATATATAATAAATAATATATAATATATAATATATATAATATATATAATACATTATATACATTATATAAAATATAATATACAATATATAATATATAACATATAATATATAATACATAATATTTATATAATATATAATATATAATATATAATAAAAAATATATAATATATAACATATAATATATAATACATAATATTTATATAATATATAATATATAATATATAATAAAAAATATATAATATATAACATATAGTTTATAATATATAATATATAATATATAATATATAATGTATAATATACAGTATACTACTTATAATATATAATATATGATATATAATATACATATAATATAATATAAAACATATAATATATAACATAGTATATAATATATAATATATAATTTATAATATATAATATATAATATATAATATATAATATGTAATATATAAAATATATAATATATAAAATATATAATATATAATTTATAATATACAATATATAATATATTATATACAGTATATAATATATAATATATGATATATAATATAAAATATATAATATATAATATATAAATACATAACCTAAAATATTTAATATGTAATATATAATACATAATACATAATATATCATACATAATATATAATATATTATATATAATACATAATATATAATATATAATATATTATATAAAATATATAATATATAATTTATAATATATAAAATATAATATATTATATACAGTATATAATATATAATATATGATATATAATATATATTATAAAATATAAAATATATAATATATAATATAAAATATATAATATATAATATATAATATATAATAAACAGTATATAATATATAATAACTATATGATATATAATATATAATTTTAAAATATAAAATATATAATATATAATATAAAATATATAATTTATAATATATAATATATAATATATATTACATAATATATAATAAATAATATATAATATATAATATATGATATTTAATACATAATATAAAATAAATAATATATAATATATAAAATATAATATATAACATATACTATATAATACATAATAATATATAATATATAATATATAATTTATAATATACAATATGTAATATATAATATACAGTATATAATACATAATATATGATAATAATATATAATATAAAATATATAATATATAATTTTTATATATACAGTATATAATATATGATATATAATATAAAATATATAATATATAATATATACTATGATATAAAATATATAATATATAATACATAATACATAATATATCATATATAATATATAATATATTATATATAATACATAATATATAATATATAATATATTATATAAAATATATAATATATAATTTACAATATATAAAATATAATATATTATATACAGTATATAATATATAATATAATATATATATATATAAAATATATAATATATAATATATAATATAAAATATATAATATATAATATATAATAAATAATATATAATAAATAATATATAATATAAAATATATTATATATAATATATAATATATAATATATAATATATAATATATAATATATAATAAATAATATATAATATATAACACATAATATATAATATGTATATAATATATAATATATTATATATAATATATAACACATAATATATAATATATAATATATAATATATTATATATAATATATAATATAAAATATATAATATATAACATATAACATATAATTTATTATATATAAAATATAATATATAATATACAGTATACAATATATAATATATAATATACATACAATATATAATATTTAATGTAAAATATAAAATATATAACATAAAATATATAATATATAATATAAAATAAATTATATATAATATATAATATAATTAATAATATATACTATCTAATACATAATATATAATATATAATAAATAATATATAATATATAATATATATAATATATATAATACATTATATACAATATATAATCCATGAAATATAATATATATTATATAATATGTAAAATATTATATATATGTAATATATAATATATGATATATAGTATAGAAAATATAATATATAATATATAATATATAATATATAATATATAATATATAATATATAATATATAATATATAATATATAATATATAATACATAATACATAATATATAATATATAACATATAATATATAATACATAATATTTATATAATATATTATATATCATATATTATATATATTATATAATATAATATATAATATATAATATACAGTATATAATACATAATATATAATATATAATATATAATATACAGTAAATTATATATGATATATAATATATAATATAAAATATATAATATATAATATATAAATACATAACATAAAATATTTAATATATAATATAGAATACATAATACATAATATATCATACATAATATATAATATATTATATATAATACATAATATATAATATATTATATAAAATATATAATATATAATTTATAATATATAAAATATAATATATTATAAATTAATATTCGGTTCCAAGTTTTCGTGCTGGGAGGCTGCAGCGATACATTCTATCCGTTCTTCGTGCATATTAGCGGTAAGGGGTCTTTTGAACTGAAACTTACTAGGATTTCATTGGTCCTTCGAGAGGAAAAAGAATACAGTGAAAAAATAAGCGTTACCAGGGCTGAAAACATTGGTAAAAACCAGACAGTACGAATTAAACTACGAAGTACAACATAGCGTTACCAAGGCTACAAACATTGGTAAAAATCAAACAAATAAAAAAAAAAAAAGAAACAATCTAGGAAGTGAATAGAAGTGAAAAAAGCGTTATCAGGGCTATAAACACTGATAAATAAACGACGAAGTGAATAATAAAAATTAATTCAAACCAAGAAGATATAATACAACAATACAAATATGATTGATGAAACTGAAATCTTCATAATTGTTGCAAGGCAGAAGAAATTAGTTGAGGAGCTGGAACTCCAAATACGCAACTTTGGGAAAGACAGCGCATCGAGGAAAACCCAAAAATATAAAGAAGAAAGGATTCAACGCCTACAAACACTCTGGGTGGAGTTTGAAAGTAATCATTTGAAAATTGTTCCTAATATCAAACAAGACACGCCTTATATGCAAAGGAATACTTTCATGAAAGTTAAAAACTTGTATGAAGAGCATATGAAAAGGTTGGAAACCTTGGTTCCAACGATTTCTGAATACGAGAAGATAACAACCCAGAATTTAGGTGAAGATACCACTCCTATAAAAAAGATTCCTGGGCCCACGACGGAAACTGAAGAAACGCAAATTCCAAGTCGTGTACAAGAAACTTTAAAGCAATCAACCTCAAACAATGCAAAGGAAAATGAGAGCCATAACAGAATTCAAATACAAAGGCTTAAGAAACTACAACTAAAAATAAGTGCAGTTGTAGACACAATGGAAGAATTTGAGGACTCCTTTGAAAAATATTCAAAGGAAATTTATGAATACCAGCAAAAAATGTTACTTGAACAACTAAGAAATCTCACTGAACTACACGAAGATTACATTTCGAATGCAGATGAAGAAGATCTGAAGGTGGCGTATGTAACAGGCAACCAGTACAAAGGAATAAAACAAGATATCAATAGATTTCTGCACCAAATGGCATCAAATCTAGGTGATACCCAGAAATCTCAAGATATTCAACGAAAGTCATATGACTCAAGGCTTCCGCAACTAAAAATTCCTACATTCAAAGGGAATTTTCTAGAATGGAAGTCATTTTATGATCTGTTTTCTACCATCATCCACGAGAAGAGCAGTCTAAGTTCAACTGAAAAGATGGAGTATTTGAAGACTCATTTGGAGGGTGAACCTCTTCATTTAATTCAACATTTCACATTTTCGAGTGAGAACTACAACAGTGCATGGGAGATATTAAAGTCACGGTATAACAACGAAAGAAAAATAGTCTCAATGCACATTGATAAAATGCTAAGAGGTGGACAACAAGGAAATTCTCCATCAGCCAACACCATCAAAAACATTCTGGACGCAGTTAAAGAAGGGTTAGCTGCTTTAAACAACATGGGATTCGACACCTCATCATGGAGCCCAATAATTGTACACCTAACTACAAAAACTCTAGACACAGAGTCAAGAAATTTATTCGAACAAGGGCTTACAGAACCAAATAAAATGCCAGTTTTAAAGACACTTTTGGATTTCTTGGAAAGGCGCTACCAAGCCTTGGAAGTACTTGCTCCGGCAAGAAAAATACAAAGATCTGTTGATGAACCACGGCATGCAGTTCGGAACTTCCACATCGACTCGAAGTTGCTTCAATGTCACATTTGCAAAGGTGATCACGCTGTTTATACCTGTCCAAAATTTTTAAATTCCTCATTAAAAGAAAGGTGGCAACAATGTAAGCAGGCTAAACTATGCTTTAATTGCTTACGGCATGACAAGCAGTTTCAATGTTACAGCAAAAGAAATTGGCAGTATTGCAACAAAAAACATCATTCGTTTCTTCACATGGAATGGAAAGACAGATTTCCTCAAACAAAATCAACAGAACCAGCTCATAGGGACTCAACAAAAATGACGACACAAGTCAACCACGGTGAGCAGAATCAAAGCGTACTCATCGCAACCGCAATAATAAAGGTTAAAAACGAAGAAAGTCTTGGTAAAGGTATAACCATACGTGCACTAATTGATCCTGGCTCACAAGCTTCACTAGTCACTGAGTCTATTGCCCAAACATTAAGGCTTAAAAGGCAAAACGTTTGTGTTGAAGTTAGTGGATTAGGTGCAACAAACGCTGGAACTGCCAGGAACAAAGTAAACATTACAATAACTCCACGTTTTACATCAAAGTTTAAAATCCAAATAGAAGCTCTTGTACTACCCAAACTTACAAGACAACTGCCATCGAGAACAACGAAAAACATTGAAATTGGAAATTTTGATAAGCTAGAACTTGCTGATCCGTCATTCAATGTACCTGGATCTATCGACATGATTATTGGAGCTGATGCATTTGGTGAAATCATTCTTGACGGCATAAAGAGGAATGCTAGAAGTACACTGATAGCCCAAAAATCTCAATTGGGCTGGCTCATATCAGGACGAACAACAACAGAAGCAGCTTCCAATTACAGAGTTACAGGACTTGTGGCACAAACATCAATTGAGCAACAACTGGAGAAATTCTGGGAAATAGAAGAAGTAGCTCAACCAAAATATCAAAAGGAAATCGATAAGGAGTGTGAACAATTTTATAAAGATACACACTTCCGAAAGGAAAATGGGAAATATGTAGTAAAAATCCCATTTGACCGAGAAGCGATGGAACAACTTCATCTGGGTGACTCGAAAAATAGGGCAATAGCCAGATTTCGTCAGCTAGAAACAAAATTAAATCAGAATTTGGAATTAAAAAAAGAATACGAAAATGTGATCAACGAATTTCTTGAGCTGGGGCATATGATCGAAGCGGAGCCAAATCTTCCGCAGACCGACAGAACATACTACATGCCTCATCATGCTGTGATTAAGCCATCAAGTACAACTACAAAGCTAAGAGTAGTATTCGATGGCTCAGCTAAATCAACGACAGGAGTGAGCCTGAATCAGTTGATGATGGTAGGACCCAAGCTGCAAGATGACATCACAACCATATTGATGCGATGGAGAAAGCACAAGTACGTGTTTACTTCTGATATAGAAAAAATGTACCGCCAATTTGATCTACACAAGGATGATCAAAATTATCAACGTATCTTATGGCGAAGTTCCTGTGACCAACCCATAAAGGAGTACAAGCTGACAACTGTCACTTATGGAACAGCGTCGGCACCATATTTGGCAGTCAAGACTCTGCAACAACTAGCTGCAGATGAACAAAACAATTATCCAGTCGCCTCAGATATAGTCAAACATGACTTTTACGTTGACGATGTCATGTGCGGGCGGGACACAATCTCAGAATGCAGAAAGGCTCAAAAACAACTAAATGAGATGCTGAATAGAGCAGGATTTCATCTACGAAAGTGGGCTGCAAATGACCCTAGACTCTTAGAACACATTCCAATCGAGTCACGTAGCCAGAAGGAAATAAATATAGTTAAGGATGAAACTATCAAGACCTTGGGAATCCATTGGAGCCCCCTAAGCGACACTTTTCAGTTTAAGCTTAATTCGCATCAAAATACTTCCAAGGATATAACGCTTACAAAACGAAACACGTTATCCGAAATAGCCAAACTATACGACCCTCTTGGATGGTTGGCTCCAGTGACCGTTGGAGCAAAAATTTTAATGCAGCTCATCTGGAAATCAGAAGTCAGCTGGGATGATCAGCTTCCATTGGAACTTCAAAACCATTGGAATAAGTTAACTAAAAATCTGGTAGCAGTCGAAAAAATCAGAATCCCACGGTGGTTAGAAACCAGAAAAAATCAAAAAATCGAGCTTCACGGATTTTGTGATGCATCAGAAGCGGCCTACGCAGCGGTAGTTTACTCTAGAGTAGTTTTGCCAAATGGTCAATTCGTGACAGCTATCTTAAGTGCAAAAACAAAGGTAGCACCAATCAGGAAAAAACTTCCTCTACCAAAATTAGAGCTATGTGGAGCTCATCTATTATCAAAATTATTAGCAGATACAACACGAACCTATGGTCCACAAATCGGAGAAGTATTCGCCTGGACAGATTCAACAATAACATTAGCTTGGATAAGAAAATGTCCATCAACTTGGAAGACATTCGTAGCAAACAGAGTGTCAGAAATCCAGGAAGCAACCAAGCCGAAAAGTTGGAGACATGTACGATCATCTGACAATCCAGCTGATTTAGCGTCACGAGGCTGCCTGCCAGAAGAGTTAACGAACAACCAACTTTGGTGGAGTGGTCCAAGATGGCTGCAAGAAGATTCCGTTCACTGGCCATCACAAGAACAATGTGCATCAACATCAGAGCCCGATGTTCCGGAAGCGAGAAAGGTTATGACCTTAGCAGTCCACGAAGTCGACGACATAACAATAAGATTCTCCTGTTATAACAAATTAATAAGAATAGCTGCTTATTGCAGAAGATTCGTCAACAACTGCAAGATTTGTGTTAATCGCAAAAAATTGGGAACTAACTCCATAAATCATGAAATTGCGAAAGAAACGAGAAATTTGACTGTCAAAGAAATACAGGATTCTCGCAATGGCATCATCCGCTCAATTCAAGAGAGAGTGTTCCCCGAAGAGGTAACGTGTCTTAAAGATGGGAAAAATCTACACAAGAGAAGTAAAATCCTATCATTAAACCCAATCTTAAATAAAGACGAAATCCTGGTAGTGGGTGGTCGATTAGAAAATGCTAATATAACAAGTTCAGAAAAACACCCCTTCATTCTACCACACAACGAAAAATTTACAAATTTATTGGTTGAAAATGCACATAAGCGAACCCTGCACGGTGGTATTCGACTAACACTTACAAAACTAAGACAACAGTTTTGGATACTTCAAGCAAAACGAGTTGTACGACGAATAATCCATCAGTGTGTAAAATGTTTTCGCTTCAATGCACAATCAACTTCTCAGCAAATGGGAGTGCTGCCGGCTGCTAGAGTTACACCTTCAAGACCTTTTACCCACACCGGAATCGATTATGCTGGTCCCATCCAGGTACTGGTCGCCAAAGGACGAGGAAACAAATCAACAAAGGGCTACATAGCAATATTTGTTTGTTTAGCCACTAAAGCAGTTCATATCGAGCTGATAAGTGATCTCAGCTCAGCAGCATTCCTTGCAGCCTTAAAACGCTTCACGTCAAGAAGGGGAATATGCTCACATTTTTATAGTGACAATGGTACTACATTTGTTGGAGCCAATAAAGAAATTCAACATCAGATGCAAGCCACAATAAGGCGATCCGAAGAAGATGCATCATCTAAACTTGTAATGGATGGAATCCAGTGGCACTTTATACCACCTGCCGCACCTCACTTTGGCGGATTATGGGAAGCTGGCGTTAAATCAACGAAATACCACCTAAAGCGAGTGATTGGAGACACAACGCTTACATTTGAAGAACTTTCTACCCTTCTGACACAAATAGAAGCCTGTTTAAACTCTCGACCACTTTCTGCAGTCGAAAATGATGTTAATGACACCACTATACTAACTCCTGGCCACTTTCTGGTGGGAAGTGCTCTAAACGCTGTACCTGAACCAAATATAGATGAGACAAAAACATTTCGCTCTAGATGGCAGCTTTTACAAAAAATGACTCAAGACTTTTGGAAAACTTGGTCTTCGGAATATCTGGTACAACTTCAACAACGGCAAAAATGGAAACAAAAAGAAGACAACATACAAATCGGTGACATTGTTCTTATTAAAGAAGATCGATTACCACCAACTACGTGGATGATGGGGAAAATATCAGAAGTTCATCCAGGCAAAGACAATGGAGTTCGAGCTGCAACAGTGTTTAGCAGAAATAAACACATAAAAAGACCGATAACAAAATTATGTCGTTTACCAATAGAAACAAAACAACACGAATCGCAACAAACAACAACAAAACACTCAATGGCTGTTACTACAAAAAATATAGCACCAAACGGAGCACACCCACTATTGTGGATTAGCATAGTGTTCGGTCTTTTAAACTTGGTTAGTTCCTTACCAAGCACTTACCAACACAAGGTAGAAATCACGCCATTTGAAAGTCAACCAGGAATATACTTTGAGGATGTAGGACGAGCAAGTCTCATTTCAAGCTCTTGGAAGACCATTGTCTTCTTCAACATGACAAACTATTGGTCTGAGTTTGACACCTACAAGATATGCGTTCAACAAATGGAGAAAATCTGCAAGTCAACAGTGCTACCAGAAGTGAAGTTAACCATGTGCGATGGAATACTAGGTCAATTTAAACGCCAACTTCAGCAAATTGAGCTTAACAACGAAATTCTTGTACATGCAAATGATGACTCAATGCAACGACCGAAACGCTCTCCGTTTGACTTCGTTGGAACAATTACAAACGAGCTGTTCGGAATACTAGATCAACGGTTTGCAAAACAATACGAAGAAACAATTGAAGCCATTCAAGACAATGAAAAGCATGTAGTACAACTCATGAAAAACCAGACAACAATAATTGACTCAACAGTCAATATATTTAAAAAAGAGCATATGGAAACAAAGAAGGAGATTGAATTGTTGAGTACCATTGTACACAAACTCAGCAACGACACAGACAAGTACAACAATTTAAAACTGTTTTCTGCAACTGCTATAAACGCCATACTAATAATGTTGAACTATCAGTCAACACAAAACATATTGCTTGACATGGTTATGTCAACCCATAATGGTTGAATACATCCACTTATTCTTACAGTACAACAATTCAAAGATGAACTAACCAGAATTCATGACCACATCCCACGCTCATTGATGATACCTGGAGAAAGGCATCATGAGTCAATCCTGCAACTTTACAAAACATTGAGTCCAAAAGGAAGAGTAACTGGTAGTAACATCATCATAGAGATAACTCTTCCTCTCCTGTATAACGAAGAGTTTAAAACTTACAAGATCTTACCAGTTCCTACCTTCAACAATGGAAATTTCACATGCATAATTCCATCCTCGGATTACTTGCTGGTAAATCCTCAAGGAAATCACTTTTATCCAATGAACAAGGACGCATTTTCGCATTGTCAGAAGAGACCTTTAGATAACTATTGGTGTAACCTGCAACATCCAATATACACATCTGGAGCTTCCGTAAGCTTTTGCGAAATAAATATTATCCAACACAAAAGACAACTAATGGATTCATGTTTGACTAACAACATCCCGGCAAAGGCTTACTGGATCCAAATGCATCATCCAAATGCTTGGATATATAGTGTTCCAAATACTACAGTCATAAACATAAATTATGACCTCAATCCGACCCCTACTATTCTAAAGGGTAGTGGAATATTAAAATTACCAGCAAGCTGCATGATCCATGACGAGACGATGACAGTTGTTGGAAGACAAACAGTAACTAGCAGGTTAACATCCTCATTTCTGCCGTCGTTCAACCTCTCTGAGCAGTTAACTTCACTTAACTACAGAAGAGAGGAACAACCTATCCTACAATCAGATATTTCTTTGGAGATCGCTAGGGTAGAACAAGCGATAGTGCTTCAAAGAAGTCAAGAAAATATTTTGAGGGAAATAAAGACCCACAGATTACATCAGTACTCAGTTCTTGGGGCAATTGGAATTCTGATAGTAATCATCGCAATAGCCGCCATCATCTTCAAAAGAAATCAACCACCCAAACCCAGGAAACGAAGAATAATTTTTAAACCATCCAAGGCGGCCAACGATATACAAATGTCTCAGACATCATTTGAAGAATCCGATTTCTGCGTTATTCAAGCTGAGGAGGCCCAGCATGTTGTGACAACAACAAAATGAGATACAAATGAGATACATACCTAATTCAAAACTGATACGACGCACGCAAATTTATTGTTCGATCAAATATCATTTTTTATATTTAATTATTTGTTATGCTTAGTTGCATTTATTCATTTTTGTAAATATTATTCACTAGCAAGTGAATTTTATTAGTCTAGAACACGTCTTTTATATACACAAAAATGCTTACTCTACAATAATATCCACAGCAATAATATTTACAAAAATGAATAAATGCAACTAAGCATAACAAATAATTAAATATAAAAAATGATATTTGATCGAACAATAAATTTGCGTGCGTCGTATCAGTTTTGAATTAGGTATGTATCTCATTTGTATCTCATTTTGTTGTTGTCACAACATATACAGTATATAATATATAATATATGATATATAACATATATTATAAAATATAAAATATATAATATATAATATAAAATATATAATATATAATATATAATATATAACAAACAGTATATAATATATAATATATGATATATATTATATAATTTTAAAATATAAAATATATAATATATAATATAAAATATATAATTTATAATATATAATATATAATACATCATATAAAATATATAATATATAATAGGTAATATATAATATAAAATATATAATATATTATATATAATACATAATATACAATATATAATATATAATTTATAATATATAATATATAATAATATATAATAAATAATATATAATAAATAATATATAATATATAAAATATAATATATAATATATACTTTATAATACATAATAATATATAATATATAACATATAATATATAAGATATAATATATAATTTATAATATATAATATATATGATATATATGTAACATATAAAATATATAATATATAATATATAATTTATAACATACAATATGTAATATATAATATACAGTATATAATACATAATATATGATTATAATATATAATATAAAATATATAATATATAATTTTTATATATACAGTATATAATATATGATATATAATATAAAATATATAATATATAATATATAATATATGATATATGATATACAATATATAATATATAATATATAATACATAATACATAATACATAATATATCATATATAATATATAATATATTATATATAATGCATAAAATATAATATATAATATATAATATATAATATATAATATATAATATATAATAAATATTATATAATATATAATATAAAATATATTATATAATATATAATATATAATATATAATAAATAATATATAATATATAACACATAATATATAATATGTATATAATATATAATATATAATATATTATATATAATATATAACACATAATATATAATATTTAATATAATATATATATAATATATAACATATAACATATAATTTATTATATATAAAATATAATATATAATATACAGTATACAATATATCATATATAATATACATACAATATATAATATATAATATAAAATAAATTATATATAATATATAATATAATTAATAATATATACTATCTAATACATAATAAATAATATATAATAAATAATATATAATATATAATATATATAATATATATAATACATTATATACAATATATAATATATAAAATATAATATATAATATATAATATGTAAAATATTATATATATGTAATATATAATATATGATATATAGTATAGAAAATATAATATATAATGTATAATATATAATACATAATACATAATATATAATATATAACATATAATATATAATACATAATATTTATATAATATATTATATATCATATATTATATATATTATATAATATATAATATATAACATATAGTTTATAATATATAATATGTTTATAATATATAATATATAATATATAATATATTATATATAATATATAACACATAATATATAAAATATAATATATAATATATAATATATAATAAATAATATATAATATATAATATATTATATATAATATATAATATAAAATATATAATATATAACAAATAACATATAATTTATAATATATAATATATAATATATAATATATAATATACAGTATACAATATATAATATATAATATACATACAATATATAATATTTAATATAAAATTTAAAATATATAACATAAAATATATAATATATAATATAAAATAAATAATATATAATATAAATAATAATATATACTATCTAATACATAATAAATAATATATAATATATATAATATATATAATACATTATATACAATATATAATATATAAAATATAATATATAATATATAATATATAACATATAATATATAATACATAATATTTATATAATATATTATATATATTATATAGTATATAATATATATTAAAAAATATATAATATATAACATATAGTTTATAATATATAATATATAATATATAATGTATAATATACAGTATACAATTTATAATATATAATATATGATATATAATATACATATAATATAATATAAAACATATAATATATAACATAATATATAATATATAATATATAATTTATAATATATAATATATAATATATAATATGTAATATATAAAATATATAATATATAATTTATAATATACAATATATAGTATATTATATACAGTATATAATACATAATATATGATATATAATATATAATATAAAATATTTAATATATAATTTATAATATATAATATACAGTATATAATATATAATATATAATATACAGTATATAATATATGATATATAATATATAATATGTAATATATAAATACATAACATAAAATATTTAATATATAATATATAATACATAATATATAATATATTATATATAATATATAATATATTATATATAATACACAATATATAATATATAATATATTATATAAAATTTATAATATATAATTTATAATATATAAAATATAATATATTATATACAGTATATAATATATATTATATGATATATAATATATATTATAAAATATAAAATATATAATTTATAATATAAAATATATAATATATAATAAACAGTATATAATATATAATATATGATATATAATATATAATTTTAAAATATAAAATATATAATATATAATATAAAATATATAATTAATAATATATAATATATAATACATCATATAAAATATTTAATATAATATATAATACATAACATATAATATATATATAATATATAATACATAATAGGTAATATATAATATAAAATATATAATATAATATATATAATACATTATATACAATATATAATATATAATATATAATATATAATATACAATATATAATATATAACATATAATATATAATACATAATATTTATATAATATATTATATATAATATATTATATATATTATATAATATATAATATATAATATATAATATATAATGTATAATATACAGTATACTATTTATAATATATAATATATGATATATAATATACATATAATATAATATAAAACATATAATATATAACATAGTATATAATATATAATATATAATTTATAATATATAATATGTAATATATAAAATATATAATATATAATTTATAATATACAATATATAATATACTATATACAGTATATAATATATAATATATGATATATAATATATAATATAAAATATATAATATATAATTTATAATATATAATATACAGTATATAATATATAATATATAATATATAATATATAATATACAGTATATTATATATGATATATAATATATAATATAAAATATATAATATATAATATATAATATATGATATATAATATAAAATATATAATATATAATATATAAATACATAACCTAAAATATTTAATATGTAATATATAATACATAATACATAACATATCATACATAATATATAATATATTATATATAATACATAATATATAATATATTATATAAAATATATAATATATAATTTATCATATATTATATACAGTATATAATATATAATATATGATATATAATATATATTATAAAATATAAAATATATAATATATAATATAAAATATATAATATATAATATATAATAAACAGTATATAATATATTATAACTATATGATATATAATATATAATTTTAAAATATAAAATATATAATATATAATATAAAATATATAATTTATAATATATAATATCTAATACATCATATAAAATATTTAATAATATATAATACATAATATATAATATATAATATATATTATATAATATATAATAAATAATATATAATATATAATATATGATATTTAATACATAATATAAAATAAATAATATATAATATATAAAATATAATATATAATATATACTATATAATACATAATAATATATAATATATAACATATAATATATAAGATATAATATATAATATATAATATATATGTAACATATAAAACATATAATATATAATATATAATTTATAATATACGATATGTAATATATAATATACAGTATATAATACATAATATATGATAATAATATATAATATAAAATATATAATATATAATTTTTATATATAAAGTATATAATATATGATATATAATATAAAATATATAATATATAATATATACTATGATATATAATATATAATATATAATACATAATACATAATATATCATATATAATATATAATATATTATATATAATGCATAATATATATTATATAATATATTATATAAAATATATAATATATAATTTACAATATATAAAATATAATATATTATATACAGTATATAATATATAATATAATATATATATATAAAATATATAATATATAATATATAATATATAATATATAATATAAAATATATAATAAATAATATATAATAAATAATATATAATATATAATATAAAATATATTATATATAATATATAATATATAATATATAATATATAATAAATAATATATAATATATAACACATAATATATATGTATATAATATATAATATATTATATATAATATATAACACATAATATATAATATATAATATATAATATATTATATATAATATATAATATAAAATATATAATATAAAATATATAATATAAAATATATAATATATAATATATAATAAATAATATATAATAAATATTATATAATATATAATATAAAATATATTATATAATATATATATATAATATATAATATATAATATATACTATGATATATAATATATAATATATAATACATAATACATAATATATCATATATAATATATAATATATTATATATAATGCATAATATATATTATATAATATATTATATAAAATATATAATATATAATTTACAATATATAAAATATAATATATTATATACAGTATATAATATATAATATAATATATATATATAAAATATATAATATATAATATATAATATATAATATAAAATATATAATAAATAATATATAATAAATAATATATAATATATAATATATAATATATAATAAATAATATATAATATATAACACATAATATATAATATGTATATAATATATAATATATTATATATAATATATAATATAATATATATATAATATATAACATATAACATATAATTTATTATATATAAAATATAATATATAATATACAGTATACAATATATCATATATAATATACATACAATATATAATATATAATATAAAATAAATTATATATAATATATAATATAATTAATAATATATACTATCTAATACATAATAAATAATATATAATAAACAATATATAATATATAATATATATAATATATATAATACATTATATGCAATATATAATATATAAAATATAATATATAATATATAATACGTAAAATATTATATATATGTAATATATAATATATGATATATAGTATAGAAAATATAATATATAATATATAATATATAATACATAATACATAATATATAATATATAACATATAATATATAATACATAATATTTATATAATATATTATATATCATATATTATATATATTATATAATATATAATATATAACATATAGTTTATAATATATAATATATAATGTATAATATACAGTATATATAAATAGTATAATAAATAATATTTAACACATAATATATATGTTTATAATATATATATATATATGTATATAATATATTATATATTATATATAATATATAACACATAATATATAATATATAATATATAATATATTATATATAATATATAATATAAAATATATAATATATAATATATAATATAAAATATATAATATATAATATATAATAAATAATATATAATAAATATTATATAATATATAATATAAAATATATTATATAATATATAATATATAATATATAATATATAATATATAATAAATAATATATAATATATAACACATAATATATAATATGTATATAATATATAATATATTATATATAATATATAACACATAATATATAATATATAATATATTATATATAATATATAACACATAATATATAATATATAATATATTATATATAATATATAATATAATATATATATAATATATAACATATAACATATAATTTATTATATATAAAATATAATATATAATATACAGTATACAATATATCATATATAATATACATACAATATATAATATATAATATAAAATAAATTATATACAATATATAATATAATTAATAATATATACTATCTAATACATAATAAATAATATATAATATATAATATATATAATATATATAATACATTATATACAATATATAATATATAAAATATAATATATAATATATAATATGTAAAATATTATATATATGTAATATATAATATATGATATATAGTATAGAAAATATAATATATAATATATAATATATAATACATAATACATAATATATAATATATAACATATAATATATAATACATAATATTTATATAATATATTATATATATTATATAATATATAATATATAACATATAGTTTATAATATATTATATATAATGTATAATATACAGTATATATATATATAGTATAATAAATATTATTTAACACATAATATATAATATGTTTATAATATATAATATATGATATATAATATATAATTTTAAAATATAAAATATATAATATATAATATAAAATATATAATTAATAATATATAATATATAATACATCATATAAAATATTTAATATAATATATAATACATAATATATAATATAATAATATATAAATAATATATAATAGGTAATATATAATATAAAATATATAATATATTATATATAATACATAATATACAATATATAATATATAATTTATAATATGTAATATATAATATATAATATATAATATATATTATATAATATATAATAAATAATATATAATTAATAATATATAATATATAATATATGATATTTAATACATAATATAAAATAAATAATATATAATATATAAAATATAATATATATTATATACTATATAATACATAATAATATATAATATATAACATATAATATATAAGATATAATATATAATTTATAATATATAATATATATAATATATATGTAACATATAAAATATATAATATATAATATATAATTTATAATATACAATATGTAATATATAATATACAGTATATAATACATAATATATGATTATAATATATAATATAAAATATATAGTATATAATATATGATATATAATACATAATATATAATATATAATATACAGTATACAATATATAATATATAATATACATACAATTTATAATATTTAATATAAAATATAAAATATATAACATAAGATATATAATATATAATATAAAATAAATTATATATAATATATAATATAATTAATAATATATACTTTCTAATACATAATATATAATAAATAATATATAATATATAATATATATAATATATATAATACATTATATACAATATATAATATATAATATATAATATACAATATATAATATATAACATATAATATATAATACATAATATTTATATAATATATTATATATAATATATTATATATATTATATAATATATAATATATAATGTATAATATACAGTATACTATTTATATAATATAATATATGATATATAATATACATATAATATAATATAAAACATATAATATATAACATAGTATAATATATAACATATAATATATAATATGTAATATATAAAATATATAATATATAATTTATAATATACAATATATAATATATTATATACAGTATATAATATATAATATATGATATATAATATATATTATAAAATATAAAATATATAATATATAATATAAAATATATAATATATAATATATAATATATAACATATAATATATAATATATAATATATAATAAACAGTATATAATATATAATAACTATATGATATATAATATATAATTTTAAAATATAAAATATATAATATATAATATAAAATATATAATTTATAATATATAATATCTAATACATCATATAAAATATTTAATATAATATATAATACATAATATATAATATATAATATATATTATATAATATATAATAAATAATATATAATATATAATATATGATATTTAATACATAATATAAAATAAATAATATATAATATATAAAATATAATATATAATATATACTATATAATACATAATAATATATAATATATAACATATAATATATAAGATATAATATATAATTTATAATATATAATATATATAATATATATGTAACATATAAAACATGTAATATGTAATATATAATTTATAATATACAATATGTAATATATAATATACAGTATATAATACATAATATATGATATATAATATAAAATATATAATATATAGTATATACTATGATATATAATATATAATATATAATACATAATACATAATATATCATATATAATATATAATATATTATATATAATACATAATATATAATATATAATATATAATTTACAATATATAAAATATATATATATATATATAATTATATAATACATAATATATAATTTATAATATTTAATATATAATATACAGTATACAATATATAATATATATAATATATAATATATAGTATATAATATATAATATATAATATATAATTTATAACATATAATATATAATACACAATATAAAATATTTAATATATAATATTTAATACATAATACATAATATATAATATATTATATATAATATATAATATAAAATATATAATTTATAAAAACATTACATTACATTATATAAAATTATTAATATAATATATAATACATAATGTAGTGCCCCGTGGCTTAGTGGTTAGTGTGTTGGACTGCTAAGCGAATGAGCGTGGGTTCGAATCCAGCTCATAGCCACCTTTTTTTCCGGGGTACTGCCTCTTGCAAGGAACTGACAAAACCTCCAAGAGTAAAATTTGTCTCGAAAAAGTGCATCTCATGTAGCCGTTCGGACTCGGCGGTAAACTGTAGGTCCCTTCCATTCTTGCAGATTAACAACACACACACAGGAATGGTTGAGAGTATAAGTCACTAGGCCTTGGCTCCTTAAGGAACTGTCGCGCCAATAAATTTAATTTAATAATACATAATATATAATATATATAAATATATATAATATATAATATATAATATAAAATATATAATATATAATATATTTTATATAATACATAATACTTAATATATAATATATAATGTATAATATATAATATATAATATATACTATATAACATATAATATTTAATATATAATATATTATATATAATAAATAATATATAATATTTAATATATAATATAAAATAAATAATATATAAAATATAATATATAATATATACTATATAATACATAATATATAATATATAATATATAACATATATTATTAATATATAAAATATAATTTATTATATATAATATATAATATGTAATATATAAAATATAATATAAAATATATAATATATAATATATAATTTATAATATACAATATATAATATTTAATTTACAGTAATATACAATATGTAATACATAAAATACAGTATATAATAAATAATATATGATTATAATATATAATATAAAATATATAATATATAATTTATAATATATACAGTATATAATATATAATATAAAATATATAATTTATAATATATAAATACATAAAATAAAATATTATATATAATATATAATACATAATATATCATTTATAATATATAATATATAATATATTATATATAATACATAATATATAATATATAATATATTATAAAAAATATATAATATATAATTTACAATATATAAAATATAATATATTATATACAGTATATAATATATAATATATAATATATATATATAAAATATATAATATATAATATAAAATATATAATATATAATAAATAATATATAATATATAATATATAATATATAATAAATAATATATAATACATAATATATAATATATAACACATAATATATAATTTGTATATAATATATAATATATTATATATAATATATAACACATAATATATAATATACATACAATATATAATATTTAATATAGAATATAAAATATAAAATATATAACATAAAATATATAATATATAATATAAAATAAATCTATATAATATATAATATAAAATAAATCTATATAATATATAATATAATTAATAATATATACTATCTAATACATAATATATAATATATAATAAATAATATATAATATATAATATATATAATATATATAATACATTATATACAATATACAATATATAAAATATATAATATGTAAAATATATATATGTAATATATAATATATAATATATAGTATAATATATAGTATAGAATATATAGTATAGAAAATATAATATATAATATATAATATATAATACTTAATACATAATATATAATATATAACATATAATATATAATACATAATATGTATATAATATATTATATATAATATATTATAAATATTATATAATATATAATATATTATATAAAATATATAATATATAACATAGTTTATAATATATAATATATAACATAGTTTATAATATATAATATATAATATATAATGTATAATATACAGTATTCAATTTATAATATATAATATATGATATATAATATACATATAATATAATATAAAACATATAATATATAACATAATATATAATATATATTATATAATTTATAATATATAATATATAATATGTAATATATAAAATATATAATATATAATTTATAATATACAATATATAACATATAATATACAGTATATAATACATAATATATGGTATATAATATATAATATAAAATATATAATATATAATTTATAATATATAATAAACAGTATATAATATATAATATATAATATATAATATACAGTATATAATATATGATATATAATATATAATATAAAATATATAATATATAATATATGATATATAATATAAAATATATAATATATAATATATAAATACATAACATAAAATATTTAATATATAATATATAATACATAATACATAATATATCATACATAATATATAATATATTATATATAATACATAATATGTATTATATAATATATTATATAAAATATATAATATATAATTTATAATATATAAAATATAATATATTATATACAGTATATAATATATAATATATGATATATAACATATAATATAAAATATAAAATATATAATATATAATATATAATATACATAATATAATAAACAGTATATAATATATAATACATCATATAATATATTTAATATAATATATAATACATAATATATAATATAATATATAATAGGTAATATATAATATAAAATATATAATATATTATATATAATACATAATATACAATATATAATATATAATTTATAATATATAATATATAATATATATTATATAATATATAATAAATAATATATAATAAATAAAATATAATATATAATATATGATACTTAATACATAATATAAAATAAATAATATATAATATATAAAATATACTATATAATATATACTATATAATACATAATAATATATAATATATAATATATAACATATAATATATAAGATATAATATATAATTTATAATATATAATATATATAATATATAATATATATAATATATAATATGTAACATATAAAATATATAAAATATAATATATAATTTATAATATACAATATATAATATATAATATACAGTATATAAAACATAATATATGATTATAATATATAATATAAAATATATAATATATATTTTTTATATATACAGTATATAATATATGATATATAATATAAAATATATAATATATAATATATAATATATGATATATAATATATAATATATAATACATAATACATAATATATCATATATAATATATAGTATATAATATATTATATATAATACATAATATATAATATATAATATATAATATATAATATATAATATATTATATATAATATATAATATATAATATATTATATAAAATATATAATATATAATTTACAATATATAAGATATAATATACTATAAACAGTATATAATATATAATATATATATATAAAATATATAATTTATAATATATAATATAAAATATATAATATATAATATATAATAAATAATATATAATATAAAATATATAACATATAATATATAATAAATAATAAATAATATATAATATATAACACAATATATAATATGTATATAATATATAATATATAATATATAATATATTATATATAATATATAACACATAATATATAATATATAATATAATATATAATAAATTATATATAATATATAATATAAAATATATAATATATAACATATAACATATAATTTTATTATATATATATATAATATATATATAGTATATAATATATAATATATAATATACAGTATACAATATATAATATATAATATACATACAATATACAATATTCAATATAAAATATAAAATATATAACATAAAATATATAATATATAATATAAAATAAATTATATACAATATATAATATAATTAATAATATATACTATCTAATACATAATATTTAATATATAATAAATAATATATAATATCTAATATATATAATATATATAATATATATAATACATTATATACAATATATAATATATAAAATATAATATATAATATATAATATGTAAAATATTATATGTATGTAATATATAATATGATATAAAGTGTAGAAAATATAATATATAATATATAATACATAATACATAATATATAATATATAACATATAATATATAATACATAATATTTATATAATATATTATATATAATATATTATATATATTAAATAATATATAATATATAATATATAATATAAAATATATAATGTATAACATATAGTTTAAAATATAAAATATATAATATATAATGTATAATATACAGTATACAATTTATAATATATAATATACATATAATATAATATACAACATAATATATAATATATAATATATAATTTATAATATATAATATATAATATGTAATATATAAAATATATAACATATAATTTATAATATACAATATATAATATATTATATACAGTATATAATACATGATATATGATATATAATATATAATATAAAATATATAATATATAATTTATAATATATAATATACAGTATATAATATAGAATATATAATATATAATATACAGTATTTAATATATGATATATAATATATAATATACAATATATGATATATAATATATAATATAAATTATATAATATATAATATAGAATATATAATATATAATATATAATATATAATAATATAAAATATATAATCTATAACATATAATTTATAATATATAATATATAATATACAGTAAACAATATATAATATATAATATTTAATATATAATACAAAATAAATAATATACAGTATATAATATATAATATAAAATATATAATATAAAATATATAATATATAATATATTATATATAATACATAATATATAATATATAATAAAAAATATATAATATATATAATTTTTAATATATAATATATAATATGTAATATATAAAATATATAATATATAATATATAATTTATAATACACAATATATAATATTTAATATACAGTATATAATATATAATATATGATATATAATATATAATATAAAATATATAATACCTATATAATATATAATATATAGTATATAATATAAAATATATAAAAAAGTAAATATATAATATATAATACATAATATAATATATTAAATATATAATATATAATACATTATATAAAAAAAATAACATATAATATATAATATATACTATATACTACATAATATATAATAAATATATATTATATATATATAATATATAATATACAGTATATTATATATTATATATGATATATACTTTATAATATAAAATATAAAATATATAATATATAATATAAAATATATAATTTATAAAAAATAATATATAAAACATTATATAAAATATTTAATATAATATATAATACATAATATATAATATATATAGAATATATAATATAAAATATATTATATATAATACATAATATATAAAATAAAATATATAATACATAATATATAATTTATAATATATAATATATAATATACAGTATACAATATATAATATATATAATATATAATATATAGTATATAATATATAATATATAATATATAATTTATAACATTTAATATATAATACACAATATAAAATATTTAATATATAATATTTAATACATAATACATAATATATAATATATTATATATAATATATAATATAAAATATATAATTTATAAAAACATTACATTACATTATATAAAATTATTAATATAATATAAAATACATAATGTAGTGCCCCGTGGCTTAGTGGTTAGTGTGTTGGACTGCTAAGCGAATGAGCGTGGGTTCGAATCCAGCTCATAGCCACCTTTTTTTTCGGGGTACTGCCTCTTGCAAGGAACTGACAAAACCTCCAAGAGTAAAATTTGTCTCGAAAAAGTGCATCTCATGTAGCCGTTCGGACTCGGCGGTAAACTGTAGGTCCCTTCCATTCTTGCAGATTAACAACACACACACAGGAATGGTTGAGAGTATAAGTCACTAGGCCTTGGCTCCTTAAGGAACTGTCGCGCCAATAAATTTAATTTAATAATACATAATATATAATATATATATATATATATAATATATAATATAAAATATATAATATATAATATATAATATATTATATATAATACATAATACTTAATATATAATATATAATATATAATATATAATGTATAATATATAATATATAATATATACTATATAACATATAATATTTAATATATAAAATATTATATATAATAAATAATATATAATATTTAATATATAATATAAAATAAATAATATAAAAAATATAATATATAATATATACTACATAATACATAATATATAATATATAATATATAACATATATTATTAATATATAAAATATAATTTATTATATATAACATATAATATGTAATATATAAAATATAATATAAAATATATAATATATAATATATAATTTATAATATACAATATATAATATTTAATTTACAGTAATATACAATATGTAATATATAATATAAAATATATAATATATAATTTATAATATATACAGTATATAATATATAATATATAATATAAAATATATAATTTATAATATATAAATACATAAAATAAAATATTATATATAAAATATAATACATAATACATACTATATCATTTATAATATATAATATATAATATATAAAATATTATATATAATACATAATATATAATATATAATATATTATATAAAATATATAATATATAATTTACAATATATAAAATATAATATAATATATACAGTATATAATATATAATATATATATATAAAATATATAATATATAATATATAATATAAAATATATAATATATAATATATAATATATAATATATAATATATAATATATAATATATAATATATAATATATAATATAAATTATATAATATATAATATAGAATATATATTATATAATAAATAATATATAATAATACATAATATATAATATATAACACATAATATATAATTTGTATATAATATATAATATATTATATATAATATATAACACATAATATATAATATATAATATACATACAATATATAATATAGAATATAAAATATATAACATAAAATATATAATATATAATATATAATATATATAATATATATAATACATTATATACAATATATAATATATTATATAAAATATATAATATATAGCATAGTTTATAATATATAACATATAATGTATAATATACAGTATACAATTTATAATATATAATATATGATATATAATATACATATAATATAATATATAACATAATATATAATATATAATATATAATATACAGTATACAATATATAATATATAATATACATACAATATATAATATTTAATATATAACATAAAATATATAATATATAATATAAAATAAATTATATATAATATATAATATAATTAATAATATATACTATCTAATACATAATATATAATATATAATAAATAATATATAATGTATAATATATATAATAAATATAATACATTATATACAATATATAATATATAAAATATAATATATAATATATAATATGTAAAATATTATATATATGTAATATATAATATATGATATATAATATAGAAAATATAATATATAATATATAATATATAATACATAATACATAATATATAATATATAACATATAATATATAATACATAATATTTATATAATATATTATATATATTATATAATATATAATATATCATATATAATATAAAATATATAATATATAACATATAGTTTATAATATATAATATATGATATATAATATACATATAATATAATATATAACATATAATATATAACATAATATATAATATATAATTTATAATATATAATATATAATATGTAATATATAAAATATATAACATATAATTTATAATATACAATTTATTATATATTATATACAGTATATAATACATGATATATGAAAGATAATATGTAATATAAAATATATAATATATAATTTATAATATATAATATACAGTATATAATATAGAATATATAATATATAATATATAATATATAATATACAGTATTTAATATATGATATATAATATATAATATAAAATATATAATATATAATATATAATATATGATATATAATATAAAATATATAATATATAATATATAAATACATAACATAAAATATTTAATATATAATATATAATATATAACTTATAATATATAATATATAATATATAATATATAATAAATAACATATAATATATAATATACAATATATGATATATAATATATAATATAAATTATATAATATATAATATAGAATATATAATATATAATATATAATATATAATAATATAAAATATATAATATATAACATATAATTTATAATATATAATATATAATATATGATATATAATATTTAATATATAATACAAAATAAATAATATACAGTATATAATATATAATATAAAATATATAATATATAATATATTATATATAATACATAATATATAATATATAATAAAAAATATATAATATATAATATATATAATATTTAATATATAATATAAAATAAATAATATATAATATATAAAATAATATAATATAAACTATATAATACATAATATATAATATATAATATATAATAAATAACATATAATATATAATATACAATATATGATATATAATATATAATATATGTTATATATAATTTTTAATATATAATATATAATATGTAATATATAAAATATATAATATATAATATATAATTTATAATACACAATATAATATTTAATATACAGTATATAATATATAATATATGATATATAATATATAATATAAAATATATAATACCTATATAATATACAATATATAGTATATAATATAAAATATATAAAATAGTAAATATATAATATATAATACATAATATAATATATTAAATATATAATATATAATACATTATATAAAAAAAATTACATATAATATATAATATATACTATATAGTATATAATATATACTATATAATACATAATATATATATATAAATAATAAATATATATTATATATATATAATATATAATATACAGTATATTATATATTATATATGATATATACTATATAATATAAAATATAAAATATATAATATATAATATAAAATATATAATTTATAAAACATAATATATAAAACATTATATAAAATATTTAATATAATATATAATACATAATATATAATATATATAGAATATATAATATAAAATATATTATATATAATACATAATATATAAAATAAAGTATATAATACATAATATATAATTTATAATATATAATATATAATATACAGTATACAATATATAATATATATAATATATAATATATAGTATATAATATATAATATATAATATATAATATATAATTTATAACATATAATATATAATACACAATATAAAATATTTAATTTATAATATTTAATACATAATACATAATATATAATATATTATATATAATATATAATATAAAATATATAATTTATAAATAATAATATATAATACATTATATAAAATAATTAATATAATATATAATACATAATGTAGTGCCCCGTGGCTTAGTGGTTAGTGTGTTGGACTGCTAAGCGAATGAGCGTGGGTTCGAATCCAGCTCATAGCCACCTTTTTTTCCGGGGTACTGCCTCTTGCAAGGAACTGACAAAACCTCCAAGAGTAAAATTTGTCTCGAAAAAGTGCCTCTCATGTAGCCGTTCGGACTCGGCGGTAAATTGTAGGTCCCTTCCATTCTTGCAGATTAACAACACACACACAGGAATGGTTGAGAGTATAAGTCACTAGGCCTTGGCTCCTTAAGGAACTGTCGCGCCAATAAATTTAATTTAATAATACATAATATATAATATATATATATATAAGTTAAGGTTATCAACTTACCCGAATCCACACTGAGAATGTCCCATTGATAAACATATCAATTTTGCACACGAACCGCACATTACTCTGAAATAAACATTTGGTCACTCGATAAAGAAAGCGATAAAGACTTCCTTTGTTTAAAGCAACAGAATAACATGTAATCATCCATTCAGCACGTACTCCAGTGTCAACCACAGCCTATATAAGCCACAACAACCCAGAACCAGCACCGCTGTTCTTATCCTACTTTACCCAGTAACACTACTATTTAGTTTAAAGAATAAGTCAAGTATTTTTCTATAATCTTGTATAATATTGTTTAAAATTTGAATAAAGTTTTTTTTTAAAAACAAATACAAGTCGAAAATATTAATTGGGGGCTCAACCGGGATACCTCACATCCTAACGTTAAAAATAAAGTAGTATAAAGTGAAACAAGTGCTATAAAACTGACAGTAGGACCAGCCGAAGTTGCTTATACGAAAATTAACAAGGAACATTTCTGAAAATAATAAGTAAGAAACACCAAAGGTATCCAGCCAAACACAACACAAGCCAAAGTATCGAAGCCAAGACTCCGAGAAAGTGCAACAAGAAGATAGTATCGAATCCAGAACTCGAGAAAATCATCAATCAACATATTAAGGTATTATAAGTTCATATTATTAAGTAAAAAGTGTAAAAGTGTCAAAATGAACCAGCAACAAGTACTGGAATTAATTAGATCTAACGCACAAGAGCTAAAGCTCAGTTTCGAGCACGAATTAGCTAAACTAAGACTTAAATATGAACCAAACACACCTACAAACTACACAAAACAGACAATTGACGTAACTATAGTAGATAACGAACCTCTAGATATGGTAAAAAGCTTACCAGAATTCAATGGCTCGCATTATAGCTACATTTCATGGAGAGAAAACTCCGAAAATAGCATGTGTTTATATGCAAAAGGCAGTAGACGTTACTTTGCCGCATTAACAATACTAAGAAACAAAATTATTGGAGAAGCCAACAATGTTCTAACGAACCACGGCACAGTTCTAAATTACGACGCAATTATTGCACGATTAGACTTCGCATATGCAGACAAGCGACCTGCACATATTATTGAACAAGAAATGAGTATACTCAAACAAAACAATAATAGCTTAATTGAATATTATAATAATGTTAATGAAAAACTAACCGCTTTGATTAACAAGACAAAAATGACACACGGCAATACCGTATTAACTAACGAATTAAATGACTTAAACAGGCAAAAGGCCTTAAGAATATTTATTTCAGGTCTGAATGGAGGACTTTCAAACATATTGTTCTCAATTAACCCTCCAGATCTACCTTCAGCTCTCGCCAAAGCGCAAGAACTACAATCGAACAACGAAAGGTCTTCTTTCGCAAACCAGTTCCATGCTTTTACTCAAAAAGGCACAAATAACTTGAGATTTCCAAAGAAAAATATAACTCACACACCACATATAGCAACGAGAGTACAGTCCCAACAAAAGCCAGAAAAAATGGAAACTGACTCATCCATAAAAAGATATCGTGAACAAACTGCTCACAAACCACAATTTCGAGATAATACTCGACCAATACAACGACACTTCACTCCACCTACACCTGCACGGGAACCATTCAAGAGACAGAGAGAAGACTCTCAACAATCTTATAGACCTGCAGTAAAGACAGAAAGAGTAAATAACATTAACGAGAATGAAAATACTTTTTTAGAAGAAGTATCGGATTACCCTATATACACAGACGAATACGGGGAAAACGAATCAAACTCTTGCTAGATACAGGCGCAAATAGTAATTATTGCCGACCTAATGTTTTCACAGACCCCATTCATCTAGATATATACAAAAAAGCAAGAACTCCGAATGGAGAAATTATTATTAAAACGTATCACGAAGTGTTATTATTCGACCATACTACACGTTTTTATGTTATTGAAACTTTAGACCTAGATGCTCTAATAGGCACTAATCTACTTAAATTGGCGAAAGCACAAATCGACTTAGGTTCGCAAGAACTTAAATATAATGATAAAATTGAAAAACTTTCATTTAATGAAGATCATGAAATCATTAACAATGTATCAGAAACAAAGGAAATGGATGATTTAAGGAAATCTACATTGGAGAAAATAAAAAGTATCCACGCTCAAGTAGACACCTCCCTACCTTTCAGAACAGATATTAAAGCAGAAATCAGAACTTCTGATAACAATGCTATCTGGACTAAACAATATCCATACCCCTTCTCTGTCAATGACTTCGTAAATAAAGAAATTCAAGACATGCTATCTAAAGATATCATTAGACCCTCTAAGAGTCCATACAATTCGCCAGTATGGATAGTTCCAAAAAAAGGAACAAACTCAGATGGTACCCAGAAGAATCGTTTGGTGATAGACTATAAAAAACTAAACGCAAATACAATATCGGATAAATACCCGATACCCGAAACGAGTATAATACTCTCAAACTTAGGAAAGGCCAAGTACTTTTCCACAATTGATCTTGAATCAGGATTCCACCAAATCCTAATGTCAGAACAAGATGTAGAAAAAACTGCATTTTCCATAAATAATGGGAAATATGAATACCTAAGGCTTCCATTCGGACTCAAAAATGCTCCAAGCATATTTCAAAGAGCCATGGACAATATACTTAGAGAACACATAGGAAAGATATGTCATGTATACATAGATGACGTAATCATATTCTCGAACACTATCGAGGAACATATAAAAGACATCAATACAGTAACTAAAGTACTACACGATGCAAACATGAAGATTTCTATAGAAAAGACGAAACTTTTCGAGAAACAAGTAGAATTCTTGGGATATATTATATCTCACAATGTTATTAAAACAAACCCCGCAAAAGGTAAAAACAATAAATGAATACCCTCTACCTAAAACTATAAGACAACTTAGAAGTTTCTTAGGAATGATAGGATACTATCGAAAATTCATTGAAAATTACGCAAAAATAGCGAAACCATTGACTAAGTACCTACAAAGCGAAAATGGTCCCATATCATCAAATATGGCAAAGAAAACCTTCATAGACTTAGATGAAGAAGCAATACAAGCATTTATTAGCTTAAAACAACATATTATAGCCGAAACCGAGCTAAACCAACCTAATTACAGAGAACCTTTTACACTCACAACTGACGCATCAAATGACGCAATTGGAGCTGTTCTCACACAAAAAAGCAAACCCATTACATTTATTAGCAAAACGCTAAATAAAACTGAAAGTAACTACGCAACCAACGAGAAAGAACTCTATGCAATAGTTTACGCTCTCAAAAACTTAAGAAATTACCTCTACGGTACTACAAATTTAGAGATCTGCACAGATCATCAACCACTTACTTTCGCGATTTCACCCCGAAATCCAAACCCCAAATTAAAAAGATGGTTGACTCAAATAGAAGAATTTGCACCCAAATTCACATACAAACCAGGTAAAGACAACGTCGTAGCAGATGCTTTAAGCAGGCAAAATCTAAACCATATTTCAGATAAATCTGACGATGAATGCTCAGTACACTCAGTAGAATCATCAAAATCATTAACACAGACAGTGGAACAACCAGTTAACTCGTTCAAACAACAAATACTCATTACTAGAAATAATGATGAAGAAATCAAACACGAGATACTTGAACCATTCAAGGGTTACACAAGACACCTGATTTCATATAAAAATCCAGAAAACTTAATGGATACATTAAGAAAACTTAAACCACTGAACACAGGAATACACTGTTCACCTGAAACACTTTACAATATTAAACCTATTATAAAGAATTTTAACTTTAAATTCATCTTCTGCCCCAAAATGGCACAAGATATGGAAAATAGAGAAGACCAAATAGAAACAATTTGGCAAACCCATAATCGCGCTCACCGCAACTACAAAGAAAATGTATCTCAGATAAGAAATACATACTTTTGGCCAACAATGGCTAAAGATTTCAAAGAACTCACACACTTATGTGATACATGCCAACAAAATAAATATGATAGACATCCACATAAGGAAAGAATACGTGAGACACCTATTCCAAAACAGGAGAGAGAGTCTATTCACATAGATATTTTAACTATCTCAAATATAAAATTTCTAACAGCAATTGATAAATATTCTAAATATTTAGTAATCAAACCTATAGATAACAAATTGAACATGGAAGAAAAATTCCTAGAGATCCTACAATCTTTCCCATACTGTAAAAACATTATATGCGATAACGATGTAGCGTTCACATCACACATATTTAAAAATATGGCTAAACGCCAAAGTATAGACATATTCTATGTACCCATACAACTCTCAAAATCAAATGGTCAAATAGAGAAAACCCACTCAACCATACAAGAAATCGCCCGTTGTATAAAGAAATCTTATGAACTACTTTCAATAACAGAGCTAACACTCAAAGCAGCTATTGAATACAATAAAACTATACATTCAGTCACACAAAAGCAACCGACACAGGTACTTTTCAATAAAATAACACATACTGATGTATCAGCGAAAATACTCTCAGCACAAGAGAAAACACTAAAATACAACAATAAGAATAGGCACGAAGACGTGAAACTCAAACAGAACACAGTAGTATACATTAAAAGACTAAATGAAAAACAAGGGAAACTCGAACCCAAGTTCAGAAAAGAAACTGTAAAAGAAGATTTAGGGAACAAAATCATTTTTAAACGCAAGAATAAAGCTATTCATAAAGATAATATAAAAATCTCTTCATTGCAGAAATGATCAGAATACTAACCCTACTAAACATATTCATGATGATATCATCATACACCATAGTCAACCACAGCAAAGATGATTATGTACTACATCAAGAAAACGATGCGCTAATATACGAAAAATTTGGAAATCTATTCCACATCACCAATCTAACCAGATACGAAGAATTACTAAACCAAGCACAAAAAGTAATGCGAGTCTTTGACAATAACTCATTGTACGAAACGGACTTTACACACATTGAACTATTAATTAAAGAATTGAAGATAAATAGAGAAAAAAGAGCTCTAGAATTTATAGGAGTAGCTTGGAAATGGATAACTGGATCACCAGATTATTATGATAAAGTAGCAATTGAAAATAAAATAAACGAACTAGTTATAAGTAATAATAAACAACATGTTATAAACTCAAGATTGTCAGTTCAATTAAATTCAAATATAAACACTAGAGACGCAATCTTTAGACAAACCAGAGCATTAACTATAGAATTAACCAATATTGTAAACACTATTACTCTTGCTAAAAATAACATTATAAATCCAAATATCCTAAACATTAAAGAAATTAATAAGATATTAAAAGACGAAAACACACAATTTTCGATAACAGATCTGATAGACACTTCCACTATAAAAATTGTTCAAATCAGAGATATTATTGTCATTTTGATAAAATATCCAATTATCACGCAAAAATGTAATTATTATGTAACCAAAGCCATAAGCAGTAAATACGGAAAACTTGTAATTCCAAAAGACACTTTAAAATGTAAAGATAAATACTTTCCGATAGAAATTTGTAAACAAGAATTAAATAACCAATTTTGTAAAATTACACAAGGAAACGATTGTTTAACTCATCTATTAAATCATGTACAATCCAATTGCACTATACTAAAAGAAAAAAACCTCCCAATAGAAAGAATATCAGAAGGAAGTTTACTGTTAACCGGTACGCATAACGTACAAAATACTACCATAACTGGTATAAATGTAATACTATTTAATCAAACTATTGTCATTAATAATGAAACATATTATAACCCTACTAATGAAATTAGAGAATTTATTAAAGGTTATAAAGAATCGGATACGCTTATCGAGAACTACGTAGAATCAAGCAACGAACTGTTGAAAATAACCAACAATGATGTCATATCGCTCATACAACAGGATTATGAAGACCATTACATACGAAATACCTTCATCCTCATCGGAACGATCGCTTTAATATATGCAGCCATTAACTTGTATATCAAATACAGAGGTACCAAGAAAAATATTTACACTCAAGAAATGCTACTGGCAGACATAGCATACGTCAACGGAAGAGGCCCGAAACGCACAGATTAAATTGATCGGGAGCTCAATACTTAAACAGGGGGAGAGTTAAGGTTATCAACTTACCCGAATCCACACTGAGAATGTCCCATTGATAAACATATCAATTTTGCACACGAACCGCACATTACTCTGAAATAAACATTTGGTCACTCGATAAAGAAAGCGATAAAGACTTCCTTTGTTTAAAGCAACAGAATAACATGTAATCATCCATTCAGCACGTACTCCAGTGTCAACCACAGCCTATATAAGCCACAACAACCCAGAACCAGCACCGCTGTTCTTATCCTACTTTACCCAGTAACACTACTATTTAGTTTAAAGAATAAGTCAAGTATTTTTGTATAATCTTGTATAATATTGTTTAAAATTTGAATAAAGTTTTTTTTAAAAACAAATACAAGTCGAAAATATTAATTTATATATATAATATATAATATATAATATATAATATATACTATATAACATATAGTATTTAATATATAATATATTATATTTATATATATATTATAATATATATTTAATAATATATAACATTTAATATATAATATAAAATAAATAATATATAAAATATTATATATAATATATACTATATAATACATAATATATAATATATAACATATATTATATAATATATTAAATATAATTTATTATATATAATATATAATATATAATATGTAATATATAAAATATAATATAAAATATATAATATATAATATATAATTTATAATATACAATATATAATATTAAATTTACAGTAATATACAATATGTAATATATAATATACAGTATATAATAAATAATATATGATTATAATATATAATATAAAATATATAATATATAATTTATAATATATACAGTATATAATATATAATATATAATTTAAAATATATAATATATAATATATAAATACATAAAATAAAATATTATATATAATATATAATATATATTACATAATACATAATATATCATTTATAATATATAATATATAAAATATTATATATAATACATAATATATAATATATAATATATTATATAAAATATATAATATATAATTTACAATATATAAAATATAATATTATTTACAGTATATAATATATAATATATATATAAAATATATAATATATAATATAAAATATATAATTAATAATATATAATAAATAATATATAATATATAATATATAATATATAATATATAATACATAATATATAATATATAACATATATTATATAATATATAACATATATTATATAATATATAAAATATAATTTATTATATATAATATATAATATATAATATGTAATATATAAAATATAATATAAAATATATAATATATAATATATAATTTATAATATACAATATATAATATTTAATTTACAGTAATATACAATATGTAATATATAATATACAGTATATAATAAATAATATATGATTATAATATATAATATAAAATATAATATATTATATACAGTATATAATATATAATATATATATATAATAAATAATATATAATATATAATACATAATATATAATATATAACACATAATATATAATTTGTATACAATATATAATATATTATATATAATATTTAATATAGAATATAAAATATAAAATATATAACATAAAATATATAATATATAATATAAAATAAATTATATATAATATATAATATAATTAATAATATATACTATCTAATACATAATATATAATATATAATAAATAATATATAATATATAATATATATAATATATATAATACATTATATACAATATATAATATATAAAATATAATATAAAATATATAATATATAATATATAATACATAATACATAATATATAATATATAACATATAATATATAATAATTAATATGTATATAAAATATTATATATAATATATTATAAATATTATATAATATATAATATATGATATAAAATATATAATATATAGCATAGTTTATAATATATAATATATAATGTATAATATACAGTATACAATTTATAATATATAATATATGATATATAATATACATATAATATAATATATAACATAATATATAATATATAATATATAATATACAGTATACAATATATAATATATAATATACATACAATATATAATATAAAATATAAAATATATAACATAAAATATATAATATATAATATAAAATAAATTATATATAATATATAATATAATTAATAATATATACTATCTAATACATAATATATAATATATAATAAATAATATATAATATATAATATATATAATATATATAATACATTATATACAATATATAATATATAAAATATAATATATAATATATAATATGCAAAATATTATATATATGTAATATATAATATATGATATATAGTATAGAAAATATAATATATAATATATAATATATAATACATAATACATAATATATAATATATAACATATAATATATAATACATAATATTTATATAATATATTATATATAATATATTATATATATTATATAATATATAATATATCATATATAATATAAAATATATAATATATAACATATAGTTTATAATATATAATATATGATATATAATATACATATAATATAATATATAACATAATATATAATATATAATATATAATTTATAAAATATAATATATAATATGTAATATATAAAATATATAACATATAATTTATAATATACAATATATTATATATTATATACAGTATATAATACATGATATATGATATATAATATATAATATAAAATATATAATATATAATATATGATATATAATATAAAATATATAATATATAATATATAAATACATAACATAAAATATTTAATATATAATATATAATACATATTAAATAATATATAATATATAATATATAATATATAATTTATAAAATATAATATATAATATATAATAAATAACATATAATATATAATATACAATATATGATATATAATATATAATATAAATTATATAATATATAATATAGAATATATAATATATAATATATAATAATATAAAATATATAATATATAACATATAATTTATAATATATAATATATAATATACAGTATACAATATATAATATATGATTATAATATATAATATAAAATATATAATATATAATTTATAATATACACAGTATTTAATATATAATATATAATTTAAAATATATAATATATAATATATATAATATTTAATATATAATATAAAATAAATAATATATAATATATAAAATAATATAATATAAACTATATAATACATAATATATAATATATAATATATAATAAATAACATATAATATATAATATACAATATATGATATATAATATATAATATATGTTATATATAATTTTTAATATTTAATATATAATATGTAATATATAAAATATATAATATATAATTTACAATATACAATATATAATATTTAATATACAGTATATAATATATAATATATGATATATAATATATAATATAAAATATATAATACCTATATAATATATAATATATAGTATATAAAATAAAATATATAAAATAGTAAATATATAATATATAATACATAATATAATATATTAAATATATAATATATAATACATTATATATAAAAAATAACATATAATATATAATATATAATATATACTATATAGTATATAATATATAATAATATAATATATAATATACAGTATATTATATATTATATATGATATATACTATATAATATAAAATATATAATATATAATATAAAATATATAATTTAGTAAAAATAATATATAAAACATTATATAAAATTATTAGTATAATATATATTACATAATATATAATATATATAGAATATATAATATAAAATATATAATATATTATATATAATACATAATATATAATATAAAATATATAATACATAATATATAATTTATAATATATAATATATAATATATAATATACAGTATACAATATATAATATATAATATATATAATATATAAGATATAGTATATAATATATAATATATAATATATAATTTATAACATATAATATATAATACACAATATAAAATATTTATTTATACAGTATATAATATATGATATATAATATATAATATATAATATATGATATATAATAATAATATATAATATATGATATATAAATAATATATAATATATAAATACATAACATAAAATATTTAATATATAATATATAATACATAATATATAATATATAATATATTATATAAAATATATAATATATAATATATAATATATAAAATATAATATAAAATATAAAATATATAATATATAATATTAAATATATAATATATAATATATAATACATAATAAATAATATATAATATATAATATGTAATATGTAAAATATAATATATATGTAATAAATAATATATAATATAAATTATATAATATATAATATAGAATATATAATATATAATATATAATAATATAAAATATATAATATATAACATATAATTTATATTATATAATATATAATATACAGTATACAATATATAATATATGATATATAATATTTAATATATAATACAAAATCAATAATATACGGTATATAATATATAATATGATATATAATATATAAAATAAAATATATAATATATAATATATTATATATAATACATAATATATAATATATAATATATAATAAAAAAATATATAATATATAATATACATAATATATAAAATAATATAATATATACTATATAATACATAATACAAAATATATAATATATAATATATAATAAATAACATATAATATATAATATACAATATATGATATATAATATATAATATATGTTATATATAATTTATAATATATAATAAGTAATATATAAAATATATAATATATAATATATAATTTATAATACACAATATTTAATATACAGTATATAATATATAATATATGATATAAAATATATAATATAAAATATATAATATCTCTATAATATATAATATATAGTATATAAAATAAAATATATAAAATATATAATTTAGTAAAAATAATATATAAAACATTATATAAAATTATTAATATAATATATATTACATAATATATAATATATATAGAATATATAATATAAAATATATAATATATTATATATAATACATAATATATAATATAAAATATATAATACATAATATATAATTTATAATATATAATATATAATATATAATATACAGTATACAATATATAATATATAATATATATAATATATAAGATATAGTATATAATATATAATATATAATATATAATTTATAACATATAATATATAATACACAATATAAAATATTTAATATATAATATATAATACATAATACATAATACATAATATATAATATATTATATATAATATATAATATAAAATATATAATTTATTATTATTTATAAAAAATAATATATAAAACATTTTATAAAATTATTAATATAATATATAATATATAATGTAGTGCCCCGTGGCTCAGTGGTTAGTGTGTTGGACTGCTAAGCGAATGAGCGTGGGTTCGAATCCAGCTCATAGCCACCTTTTTTTCCGGGGTACTGCCTCTTGCAAGGAACTGACAAAACCTCCAAGAGTAAAATTTGTCTCGAAAAATTGCATCTCATGAAGCCGTTCGGACTCGGCGGTAAACTGTAGGTCCCTTCCATTCTTGCAGATTAACAACACACACACAGGAATGGTTGAGAGTATAAGTCACTAGGCCTTGGCTCCTTAAGGAACTGTCGCGCCAATAAATTTAATTTAATAATACATAATATATAATATATATATATAATATATAATATATAATATATAATATATAATATATAATATATAATATATAATATATTATATATAATACATAATACTTAATATATAATATATAATATATAATGTATAATATATAATATATAATATATACTATATAACATATAATATTTAATATATAATATATTATATATAATATTTAATATATAATATAAAATAAATAATATATAAAATATAATATATAATATATACTATATAATACATAATATATAATATATAATATATAACATATATTATATAATATATAAAATATAATTTATTATATATAATATATAATATGTATTATATAAAATATAATATAAAATATATAATATATAATATATAATTTATAATATACAATATATAATATTTAATTTACAGTAATATACAATATGTAATATATAATATACAGTATATAATAAATAATATATGATTATAATATATAATATAAAATATATAATATATAATTTATAATATACACAGTATTTAATATATAATATATAATTTAAAATATATAATATATAATATATAAATACATAAAATAAAATATTATATATAATATATAATATATAATACATAATACATAATATATCATTTATAATATATAATATATTATATATAATACATAATATATAATATATAATATATTATATAAAATATACAATATATAATTTACAATATATAAAATATAATATATTATATACAGTATATAATATATAATATATAATATATATATATAAAATATATAATATATAACATATAATATAAAATATATAATATATAATAAATTATATATAATATTTAATATATAATATATAATATATAATAAATAATATATAATATATAATACATAATATATAATATATAACACATTATATATAATTTGTATATAATATATTATATATAATATATAACACATAATATATAATATATAATATACATACAATATATAATATTTAATATAGAATATAAAATATAAAATATATAACATAAAATATATAATATATAATATAAAATAAATTATATATAATATATAATATAATTAATAATATATAATATATAATATATATAATATATATAGTACATTATATACAATATATAATATATAAAATATAATATATAATATATAATATATAATATGTAAAATATTATATATATGTAGTATATAATATATAATATATAATGTATAATATACAGTATACAATTTATAATATATGATATATAATATACATATAATATAATATATAACATAATATATAATTTATAAAATATAATATATAATATATAATATGTAACATATAAAGTATATAATATATAATTTATAATATATAATATAAAATATATAATATATAATATACAGTTTATATATATTAAATATATAAACTGTATATTATATATATTAAATATATAATATATAATATTTTAAATATATAAAATATAATATACAGTATATAATATATGATATATAATATATAATATATAATATATAATATATAATATATGATATATAATATAAAATAAATAATATATAATATATAAATACATAACATAAAATATTTAATATATAATATATAATACATAATATATAATATATAATATATTATATAAAATATATAATATATAATATATAATATATAAAATATAATATAAAATATAAAATATATAATATATAATATTAAATATATAATATATAATATATAATACATAATAAATAATATATAATACATAATATATAATATGTAATATGTAAAATATAATATATATGTAATAAATAATATATAATATAAATTATATAATATATAATATAGAATATATAATATATAATATATAATAATATAAAATATATAATATATAACATATAATTTATATTATATAATATATAATATACAGTATACAATATATAATATATGATATATAATATTTAATATATAATACAAAATCAATAATATACGGTATATAATATATAATATGATATATAATATATAAAATAAAATATATAATATATAATATATTATATATAATACATAATATATAATATATAATATATAATAAAAAAATATATAATATATAATATACATAATATATAAAATAATATAATATATACTATATAATACATAATACAAAATATATAATATATAATAAATAACATATAATATATAATATACAATATATGATATATAATATATAATATATGTTATATATAATTTATAATATATAATAAGTAATATATAAAATATATAATATATAATATATAATTTATAATACACAATATTTAATATACAGTATATAATATATAATATATGATATAAAATATATAATATAAAATATATAATATCTCTATAATATATAATATATAGTATATAAAATAAAATATATAAAATAGTAAATATATAATATATAATACATAATATAATATATTAAATATATAATATATAATACATTATATATAAAAAATAACATATAATATATAATATATACTATATAGTATATAATATATACTATATAATACATAATATATAATAAATAATATATATAACTTATAATATACAGTATATTATATATTATATATACTATATAATATAAAATATATAATATATAATATAAAATATATAATTTATAAAAAATAATATATAAAACATTATATAAAATATTTAATATAATATATAATACATTATATATAATATATATATAATATAAAATATATAAAATATAATACATTATATATAATATAAAATATATAATACATAATATATAATTTTTAATATATAATATATAATATAAATTAATTTATTTTTACACCACTTTAGGTTTTTAAAAAAAAATACTTTATTCAATACGATATCTTAATTTCTAACATTGAACTGTATGTGACAGCGTCTTAAATTCGACTGCCTCGAATGCCTCCTCCATTGTTCGTGGTGGTGTCCGATGATGGAAAAATGAGATTGGTGCCATGGTGGTGAAATAGTTCCGGATTGGATGTTTACGTTCAGCATCCGGAGATCGACGAATGTCATTGAGTATTTGTTTGGTAAAGTGAATCATCAAGATTTGATGATGTTAACTCGTTCAGCATCCGGAGATCGACGAATGTCATTGAGTATTTGTTTGGTTAAGTGAATCATCAAGATTTGATGATGTTAACTCCCCTCTTTCTTAAGAAAGATCGTCCCGATCTTTATGATATTCGACTTTGTATATGTCTATTGCTTTTTGCAATCGTTGAAATCGCATTTCCTGTGTTTCTAATTGGGATGTTGTGCTTCTTATTATCTTAAAATATTTTATTACACAGAAGACTAAACAAATCAATATTATAATTACTATTGTGGATGACATGAGTGGCTTATTTATTGTCGTTTCGATAATTGTGTTTAAAATGTTTATGTTATCAAATTTTAGCTCTTCAATTTCTGAGTTTACATAATTATTTATGACATATTTATCTATTGTATACGTTCTTAAATAGTTTTGAATTTTTGATGTAGGGTTTTCATAAACAGTGTCATCAATATTTGTTTTATTTACAAATGTGATCAAATATGTACCATTTATTGTTTCATTGTTTACAATATGGTTTCCGCTTAGCAAGATAGCACCATCTTTTATTATGTCAATGTCTTTGTTTTTTTCTTTTATTTTATCGCATTGTGCTTTTACATTGTTTAACAAGTTAGATAAACATGAATCTGTCTGACTAATTTTACAATAAGTATTTCTTAATTCTAATTTACATTTTTCAATATTAACATATTTATTTTTACAAAATGCAATGTTTTTGTTAATTATAAGCTTTCCGTCCGATTGACTGATAGCTCTTGTTTCATAAAGTTTACATGTTTTGTCTATGACAGGGTATTTGATAAAAACTACAATTACATCTTTATTTTGTAGTATTTTAAAATATGATACGTCCATAAGATCACTTAGGGTGATAGGTTCGTGTTCATGATTAACAATTTGTTTTATTTCTTTTAAATTTAAAATACCCGTGTTTAATATATTTGATTTAGAGAGGGTGATGGTTTGTATTACGTTTTGTAATTCCATGATAATTAAGCGATTACGCTCTTTAGCCAATTGATGATGATAGGTAGTTTTAATTGAAGTTAACGATTCGGAAAGTTTGCGTATAGCATTGAATATTTGTGAGTTTGTTGTGTACTGTTTATTGTTACTCGAGATAAGTTCGTTGAGTTTGTTGTTTACGAGCAGAATGTCGTCGTGGTCTGGCGTTCCAGCAATCCATTTCCAGATTGTACCTAGAGTGTCTATAGCTCTTCTCATTCTAGTACTAGTTTCTTTTATTTGATTAATTAAAGTTTCTATGATTACAATATCTGTGTCATGTGACGAGTCTCTACCTGAGTCAACATATCTTATTGTATCGTCATTAGTTTGTCTCTCCAAATCAACTAGTATTTGTTCTATGTATGTAATATTAGTGACATGGAAAATCTCTTCATGATGTGTATATAAAGCGGCATTGCCCTCTTCTATGAGAACATAATTTTGTCTCGTATAATCAATTAGTTCAGCTGAAGTGAATGTGGCCAATATTAAAAATAAAAGTGATGACATTTCTGAAATGGGTCAAATATTTTTTATGTTATTCTTATGAATTTTTTTCTTTTTTGTTTGTATTAAGTTGCCTAGATCTTCCTGGACTATTTGTTTTTTGAATCTAGGTTTCATTTTGTCATAAACTGCAGCTGGGATTTTCTCAAAGATTACGTCTTTCTTTTTAAACTGCTTAGTCTTTGTTTTTTTGTTATGATGTTCAAGCATTTTTTCTTGCGTCATACCTAACTGAAATGCTAAATTATGCGGTTTTTTGTTAAATAGAATATCTATGGGTTTTTCTTCCGTGGAGGAATGTATAGTTTTATTATATTCTTTAACAGCCCTAAATATTGCTTCTAGATTACTTATTAGGCTGTATTCTTGCTTGATACATCTAGTAAGTTCCAAGAGAGTAGAATGAGTTCTTTCTACTTGTCCATTACTTCTACTATGTTGTGGTGGACAGAAATATATCTCTATTCCTAGCCTAGTCATTAAGGTCTTGAATTGAAGTGAAGCAAAACTTCTTTCATTGTCAAGTATTATTTTTTTTGCCTCTGGGTAGGTCTGTAATAGTTCAAGGACTTTTTCGTCCAAATTCGTCTTGTCTTTTATAAGTTTAATTGTTAAGTATTTTGAAAAGGCATCTATACTCGTTAAGAATTTTAAGTTAGAGACAAAAAATAGATCTAAGTGTAATACCTCCCCCTCTTTTGTCGGAATTGGTGTCTCACCAATTGGTGCCTTCATTGGGTGCCTATCATACTTATTTGAATTGCATATGTTACAGTTTCTGACATATTCCTTAAATTGTGTCCTATAATTTGGCCAGTAATATTCATTTAATATTTGTTGAATATTTTCTTTGTAATTTCTATGAGCTCGTTTGTGAGTTTGCTCAATGATTGCTATTTGATCGTCCGCATTTCTTATATCATTGGCGAATGTTCTCGTATATAGGAATTTATTTGTGAACGTTCTTAGCAAACTTTCTTTGATTCTATACAAATCTTCTGGAGTGCAGTGTATAGCTACTATTCCAGGTTGAATATATTCTTTAAAAATAGGTATTAGGTCTTCTACATCTCTATATTCTACAAGGTGCCTAACTTTCCCTTTGAAATTTTCTATCTTTTCATGAATCGTGAAGTTTCCTGGAGATAACAAAATTTGTTGTTTAAAAGCGTTAAGAGGTTGTTTTGTCTCTAGGATTTGGGTGTTGTCACTACTTTCCGCTGAATGTATTGTATTATCTGATGATGAAACTGAGTCATCAATATGATTTAAATTTTGCCTTGAAAGGGCGTCGGCGACAACATTTGTTTTGCCAGGTTTATAAACCATTTTTGGCGCATACTCTTCGATGATTGCATGCCATCGTTTTAACTTTGGATTCGGGTTTCTAGCTGAAACTGCAAACGTTAATGGTTGATGGTCGGTGTGAATTTCGATATTAGTTACACCATAAAGATAGTTCCTTAAATTTTTCAAGGACCAAACTATTGCGTACAGCTCTTTTTCATTAGTAGCGTATTTGGTTTCTGTTTCAGTTAATGTTTTCGAGATAAAAATTATAGGTTTATCATCTTGAGTTAACACGCCAGCGATTGCATCATTTGAGGCATCTGTAGTCAGTACGAATTTCTTCGTAAAATCAGGTTGTGTTAGCTCAACTTCTGTAACTAGGTGTTGTTTTAATTTTTTAAAGGACTTGATTGCTGCTTCATCAAGACATATTTCAGTCTTCTTTGCCAAGTATGTGGATACTTGTCCTTTTTCTCCTTTTAAGAACTTGGTCAAAGGTTTGGCAATCTGCGCATAATCCTTAATAAACTTACGATAATAACCTATCATACCAAGAAAACTACGTAATTGCCTGAGAGTTTTAGGTTCAGGAAATTCTTCTATTGTCTTTACTTTGTTTGGATCTGTTTTAATTAGATTTTGTGCAACGACATACCCTAAGAATTCTACCTCTTCTTTATAGAATTTCGATTTTTCGAGAGATATTTTCATATTGGCGTCTTTCAGAACCTGTATGATTATATTCAAGTGTTGTGCATGTTCACTTAAAGAATTTGAGAAAATGATGATGTCATCGATATAGACGTGACATATTTTTCCTATGTGAGGTCTGAGAATGTCATCCATTGCTCTTTGGAAAATGGAAGGTGCGTTTTTCAAACCAAATGGCATGCGTACATACTCGAATTTGCCATTATTTACACTAAAACTTGTTTTTTCAATATCTGATTCTTTCATTAAAATCTGGTGGAAGCCGGATTCTAAATCGATGGTGGAAAAGTATTTAGCTTTTCCCAAATTGCTGAGAATGACGTTAGTGTCTGGGATTGGATACTTATCAGACACTGTGTTTTCATTCAATTTTTTGTAATCGATGACCAACCTCTTTTTAGGTGTGCCATCAATATCCAATCCTTTTTTTGAAACCACCCAAACAGGTGAATTGTAGGGAGATTTGGAAGGTCGCACTATTCCTTCCTTTAACATTTTGTGTAGTTCGTTATTGACAAATGAATTGGCACTTAATGGATAAGGGTATTGCTTAGACCAGACGGGTGTTTCCGTATTAGTACGAATTTCTGCCCGAATATCTGTCCTAAAAGGCAGATTCATATTTATTTGGCCGTGCATTTGTCCAATTTTATATTTTATTGAATTTATAAGTTCTTCTTTTGAAACATTTTTTTCAAAGATATGATTTCATTGGTCATCTTGAAAATACAATTTGACCACTTGATTTTTATATTTCAATACCTTTTTTTCGAAGTCTATTTTAGCCTCGATTTGGTTTAATAAATTGGTTCCGATGAGAACCTCGTACTCTAAACTATTTAAAACATAACATCTCACGACTCTATCAAAGATAAAAATGTCATGATAATGCGTTATTAAAATATCGCCTTTTACCGTTCTTGCACGTTTTTTAATAACTAATTTTTGTTCATTGTCAAATATACCTGCTTTGCAATACGAGCTAAATGCTCCGGTGTCGAGCAATATTTTAATTTCTTTATTTTTTAGTTTTCTTCTGATGTGAGGTAATCCCCCTGATCTTCTAAAAAAGAACCTTCGTTCTCATTAAGATTATTTATGCGTTCAGTTTTCATGGGCGGCTGTGAACTATTCTGAACACTCTCTCTTTCTCTTTTAATTAATGGTCTTTGTGGATTAACATATAAGGGCGTAGAAGGTTTTGCATAATCTTGTCTGAATGCGTTTGGTTGAAACGGGTTTTGTCTATAAAAATTGTTCCTCTGTTGGTTATTAAATCTCTCTTGTTCATGTCTTGTTATGGGACGGTGAGCTGATGAACCCAGCTCCATTGGAGATAGTGTTGGAGTTTGGTTTCTTTGTGGGAAACGAAGATTATTGTGGTGTGTGTTTGTAAACAATTTTTGGTCATGATGTCGGGTCATGTTTTGAGATTTTTGCATTGAGCTGTGTCTGCTAAATTGCAGAGCAAAATTAGCTCTCGAATCATTAGCTTCAAGCTCTTGGGCCTTAGCTAGAGCACTTGGTAGATCATCCAAGTCCAAAGAGAATAGTATATTATTAAGTGGGCTATTTAGTCCAGTCACAAAAATTCTCAAAGCATTCTTTCTATTTTGCTTATTCAGTTCTTTGGTCAATGGTGATTCGCCACCATGGGTCATAATAACTTTGTTTATAAGGAGAGTTAATTTTTCATTAATCACATTATAGTACTCAATTATCTTCATGTTACCTTGTCTTAGGACAGATAACTCCTGCTCTATTACGAATTGGTCGCTTGTCTGAATACGCGAAATCTAAACGACTTATAATCGCGTCAAAATTTAAAACCGTTCCGTGGTTTGTTAAAACGTCGTTCGCGTGACCCGTTATTTTATTTCGCAAAAATAGTTAAGACTGCGAAGTATTTCCTGCTTCCTTTATTGTATAAGAACATGGAATTGTTCGCGGCTTCACGCCAACTTACATATGTAGATGAGCTTCCGGTAAACTCTGGCAAAGATCTAATTACTTCTAGGCTTTCAGTACACCCGATCGTTTCAATAATTTCCTGAGTTTTATACTCAGTAACTGTATTAACCGTAAGGCTGTCTAAAGAGGAACGCAATCGCGTAATTTCGGTTTCTAATGTAGCAGTACTACTTGCCACTAATCGTGTCACTAAACTCTCCAAGTCAATTACACTAACATTATTGACAGCCATTGTTAATTTTTCGAAATTATTTATTAAGTTATCCAGAGTGGATATAAAAACTAAAGGGAATTATTCACTTCTTAAAAATAAATAAAAAAAAAATTCTTACTTCTTTTGATGATATGATATTTTGATGATATTTAGGATGTCCAACGATGATATTGCTGATGGTGGTTATTTTTGTTCTTAAGTTCACTTCTGTTGTTTTTTTTTTTCCAAAAATTTCGTATTCCACTTTATTTTTGTTTGTTCTCACTTTCTGTTTCAATTTTTTGTGATTTTTTTTTTATATTTTTTGTTAATATATTCTGATTTTCTTCACTTGCACTTTTCAACTGTTATTTTTCGTCTTTGATTAAGACTACTTTTTGTTTTCGTCTTTTTATTCACTTTGACTACTTTTTATAAAAACTTTTTTTTCTCCTTTTAATAAGGATACTTATTTGTTTGTTTCGGCAGGATGTTCAAATCAGTATACTTTATTTTTTCTACTAATATGAATTTGAACAATCCCGGTTGAGCCCCCAATTAATTTATTTTTACACCACTTTAGGTTTTTAAAAAAAATACTTTATTCAATACGATATCTTAATTTCTAACATTGAACTGTATGTGACAGCGTCTTAAATTCGACTGCCTCGAATGCCTCCTCCATTGTTCGTGGTGGTGTCCGATGATGGAAAAATGAGATTGGTGCCATGGTGGTGAAATAGTTCCGGATTGGATGTTTACGTTCAGCATCCGGAGATCGACGAATGTTATTGAGTATTTGTTTGGTTAAGTGAATCATCAAGATTTGATGATGTTAACTCGTTCAGCATCCGGAGATCGACGAATGTCATTGAGTATTTGTTTGGTTAAGTGAATCATCAAGATTTGATGATGTTAACTCGTTCAGCATCCGGAGATCGACGAATGTCATTGAGTATTTGTTTGGTTAAGTGAATCATCAAGATTTGATGATGTTAACTTATATTATTTATTATATATTATATTTTATATATATTATATAATATATTATATATTAAATACTATACGTTATATAGTATATATTATATATTATATATTATATATAATATATTATATATTATGTATTATGTATTATATATTAAATATTTTATATTGTGTATTATATATTATATGTTATAAATTATATATTATATATTATATATTATATAATATATATTATGTATTATATATTATATTAAATATTTTATATAATGTTTTATGTATTATTTTTTATAAGTTATAAATTTTATATTATATATTATATATTATTTATTATATATTATGTATTATATAGTATATATTATATACTATATAGTATATATTATATATTATATATTATATGTTATGTTTTATATATAATGTATTATATATTATATATTTAATATATTATATTATGTATTATATATTATATATTTACTATTTTATATATTTTATATTATATACTATATATTATATATTATATAGGTATTATATATTTTATATTATATATTATATATCATATATTGTATATTATATATTATATGTTATTTATTATATATTATATATTATATACTAAATATTAAATATTATATATAATATATTTTTTATTATATATTATATATTATGTATTATATATTATGTATTATATATAATATATTATATATTATATATTTTATATTATATATTATATATCATATTATATATATTATATACTGTATATTATTTATTTTGTATTATATATTAAATATTATATATCATATATTATATATTATATATTGTATACTGTATATTATATATTATATAATATAAATTATATGTTATATATTATATATTTTATATTATTATATATTATATATTATATATTATATATTCTATATTATATATTATATAATTTATATTATATATTATATATTACATATATATTATATTTAACATATTACATATTATATATTATATACTTTATATAATACATTATTTATTATGTATTATATATTATATATTATATATTTTATATTATACATTTTATATTATATATTTTATATTTTATATTATATATTATATATCATATTATATATTTTATATATTATAAATTATATATTATATATTTTATATTATATATTATATATTATATATTATATATTATATATTATATATTGTATATAATGTATTATATAGTATATAATATATATCATATTTTATATATTATATTTTATTTATTTTATATTATATATTAAATATTATATATTATATATTATAAATTATATATTATATATTATATATTATGTATTATATATAATATATTATATATTTTATATTATATATTACCTATTATATATTATATATTATATATATATATAATTTATAATATATTATATTATATGTTATAAACTATATGTTATATATTATATATTTTATATTATATATTATATATTATGTGTTATATATTATATATAATATACTATATATTATATATTATATACATATTAAATATTATATGTTATATATTATATATTATGTATTATATATTATATATTATTTATTATATATTATATATTATATATTCTAAATTATATATTATATACTTTATATTATATAGTATATATTACATATATATTATATTTTACATATTATATATTATATATTATATATTATATATTATAAATTATATATTGTATATAATGTATTATAAAGTATATATTATGTATCATATTTTACATATTATATTTTATTTGTTTTATATTATATATTAAATATGATATATAATATATTATATATTATATATTATATATTATGTATTATATGTTATATATTATAATATATTATATATTATTTATTGTATATTATATATTATATATTTTATATTATATATATATATATATATTATATATCATATATTATATATTATATACTGTATATAATATATTATATTTTATATATTATAAATTATATATTATATATTTTATATATAATATATATATATATATATTATAAATTATATATTGTATATAATGTATTATATATTATATATTATGTATCATATTTTACATATTATATTTTATTTGTTTTATATTATATATTAAATATGATATATAATATATTATATATTATATATTATATGTTATATATTATATATTATATGTTATATATTATAATATATTATGTATTATATATTATATATTATTTATTATATATTATATATTATATATTCTATATTATATATTTTATATTATATATTATATATTATATATTTTATATATATATATTATATATCATATATTTTATATTATATACTGTATATAATATATTATATTTTATATATTATATAATATATATTATATTTTATATATTATATAATATATATATATAATATATTATAAATTATATATTATATATAATATATTATATATTTTATATTATATATTATATATTATGTGTTGTATATTATATATAATATATTATATATAATATATTATATATTATATACAAATTATATATTATGTGTTATATATTATATATTATGTATTATATATTATATATTATTTATTATATATTATATATTATATATTATATATTATTTATTATATATTATATATTTTATATTATATATTATATATTATATATTTTACATATATATGTTATATATTATATATTATATACTGTATATAATATATTATATTTTATATATTGTAAATTATATATTATATATTTTATATAATATATTATATATTATGTATTATATATAATATATTATAAATTATATATGATATATTATGTATTATGTATTATATATTATATATAATATTTTATGTTATGTATTTATATATTATATATTATATATTTTATATTATATATCATGTATTATATACTGTATATATTATAAATTATATAGTATATATTATATATGTTATATATTATATATTATATATTATTATGTATTATATAGTATATATTATATATTATATTTTATATATAATATATTATTTATTTTATATTATGTATTAAATATCATATATTATATATTATATATTATTAACTATATATATTATATATTATATATTATATATTATATATTGTATATAATGTATTATATAGTATATATTATATATCATATTTTATATATTATATTTTATTTATTTTATATTATATATTAAATATTATATATTATATATTATATATTATAAATTATATATTATATATTATGTATTATATATAATATATTATATATTTTATATTATATATTACCTATTATATATTATATATTATATATATATAATTTATAATATAATATATATTATAAATTGTATACTGTATATTATATATTATATATTATATATTATATATTATATATTATATATTATATATTATAAACTATATGTTATATATTATTTATTTTATATTATATATTTTATATTATATATTATATATTATATATTATATATTATATATTATATATCATATATTATGTATTATATACTGTATGTTATATATTGCATATTATAAATTATACATTATATATTATATATTATATATTATATATTTTATATTGTATTTTATATATTACATATTATATATTACATATTATATATTATAAATTATATATTATATGTTATATATTATATATTATATATTCTATATTATATATTGTGTATTATATAGTTTTTTTTTTTTTTTTTTTTTTTTTTTATAATTAACGCGCGCACAAGGGATTATGTGTTTCCCTTTTAATGTAGAACACACTGCGCGGGCATTACGAAGATAGGGAGGGGAGAGATAGGAGGTGCCGATTAACATTGGTTTTGAATGTTTGCAGATCAAAATGGCAAGGGAAAATCCCGCCGGGTAAACTATTCCAGATTCGTGTCGTTCGGCTAAAAAAAGAATCCCTATATTTCACGGTACGTCCGAAATTAGGCTCAAGGGTGAACTGATGAGCATTCCTTGCGAGACGAGTATTACGGGAGAAACTTTTAAGGGGAGGAATGCAACTGGCTACTTCGAGTGAACATTTTTTGTAAAAGAAACGATAAAATAAGGAAAGACATGAAACATTGCGTCGGTGTTCGAGTGGGGCAATTGTTTCAGCGGCAGTTCTATTACCTATCAATCTTAACGCTCGATTTTGTATTCTATCAAGCAGGTGAAGCGATGTTTGCGAAGCACCTGCCCAGAGGTGGGAGTTATACTCGAGTTTAGGGCGTATAAACGCTTTATAAATTGTAGCCAGATCAGATGGGGAAAAGTACTTCTTACACCGATACAGAAAACCTAAGCACTTTGCAGCATTCTTAGCGATCTCAAATATATGGTCGTTCCAACGGAGGTCGTCGTTGACACACATACCGAGTACTGAGAGCACACACGATTTCTATTACCCCATTTGACAATGCTGTATAAATCGGAGTTTAATGAGCTTGACATACGGCACCGTTGCAATTGTACGTCCGAAGGCGAAGGACGTGAATTATCGAACGAATATGAAAAGCTGAGGGTAGAGTCGTCAGCAAAACAGTTAAGTGGATTAGAAGTAACAGACAGAAGATCATTTATAAAAATGAGGAAAAGAGTCGGAGACAGAACAGAGCCCTGGGGCACACCAGCATTTATTTTATGGGAATCAGACTTGAATCCGTCCAATACAACTTGTATTGAACGGTCCAGAAGATAGCTTCTAATCCAACGAACAAGAGTATTATCGATCCCAAAAGCACGCATTTTCGATAAGAGAGCTTCATGCCAAACTCTATCAAATGCCTTGGAGATATCAAGAGCAATAATCTTACTTTCACCAAAGCGATGTAAAGATTTGTTCCACTGTTCGGTGAGATATGCCATCAGATCACCAGTGGAACGGTTGCTGCGGAAGCCATACTGACGGTCATGGAGAAGCTTACGATCTTCGAGATATTCCTTAAGCTGACGGTTAATCAGTGTTTCCATGACCTTAGAAAGAAGGGATGTCAGTGCTATGGGTCGGTAGGAGGAGGGGGAGGATGGGTCACCTTTCTTAGGGACAGGCTGGACAAATGCTGTTTTCCATCTTCTAGGAAAGATTCCAGAAGAGTAGGAGCGATGGAAAAGCTTACGCAGTGGCTTTGCCAGTGTGGAAGAACACCTCTTCAGAAGAATCGGGGGTATACCATCCGGGCCAGCGGATTTGTGTGTATCGAGATCTTTGAGAACTCTTGCTACTGTACGAGTGCGGAAAAAAATGTGTCCCATGGGAAAATTTACATTCTCAAGTACAGGAGGGGCAACGTTGCTTTGAGGCAGCGTGGAGCTGGAAGCGAAATGGGCGGCGAGCAAGTTTGCCTTCTCTGAAGAGTAAACAATTGGTTTGTTATTGTCGATGAGCGTTGGAACCGAAGATGTCGAGGAGTTTTTTATATTTTTTACAAATGACCAAAAATTTTTACTACCTTTGGGACACTGCAGAATTTTTTGCCGTAATTTTTGGTCATGCAAAAATTTGGTTCTTTCTATAACGGAGTTGCATGAGTTCCTTGCTTGTTTGTGCTTTTTCCGATTTTCCTCTGTAGGGTTGGCTTTGTAAGATCGGAAACTTACTTCTTTGAGCCTGATAGCTTCTTTACACTCAGAATTAAACCAAGACTTTTCTTTAGGTTTGATGCTTTTTACTCTGTTAGGAATAAAAGCACGCATCCCTAGAAGAATCACATTTGTGATCATTTCAGCACTGGCATCAATGTCACTATCGAGGAAGCATAGTGACCAGTTAAAGTTTCGGAAAAAGAAATTCAGGCCGTCCCAGTTGGCTTTCTCGTATTGCCAAACGGTCCTGGTGGGAAGTTTTTCTTTAACTGGATGGGTGGGGGATGAGAAATTAGCTGAAATGATACAATGGTCTGAAGTGCCAAATGGAGAAGTTACACTAATGGTATATTTATCAGGGTGAGAAGTAAGAAACAAGTCAAGAGTATGGGCTGCTTGCCCAGCAACATCCGGTATACGCGTTGGCACATCGATCAGTTGGGTAAGGTGATGTAACCCGGCAAAGAGCTCGACATACCTTCCTTCGGGTGTTGTCTGACCAGAATAGCGGAGCCAGTTGGAATTGTGTACATTGAAATCGCCCGCAATAACGATTTCAGTGCGAGGACAAAGGGAAACAATTTTGGAGATGGAATCAGACAGTGCATCAAACTCGTTACAAGTCGAATTACTGTCAAGATTTGGACTCCTGTAAATAAAACAATAATGAATGACATGCTTGCGGACAGTGAATTTGAGCCATAAGAAGTTAAAGTCCGTGTTGGAACATTGCCCATATTGGGGAAGGCTCTGGCAAGCAATATCATTCCTAACATAGACCACGAGACCATGATGAGAAAAGAGTAATGGCACCAAGCTATACCCATGTAGAGCAAATTCTGATAAATCAGTATTTGCTCCAACCTGAGTTTCACTTAATGCCAAAACAGCTGGCCTGTGTTGAACAGTGTAGACGTACACGTGAAAGAAATTCTTTCTTAAACCACGAACATTTGAATACACGACACAAAAATCACTTACCATTTAAAAATACTTACATACAAAACACAACTCTGATTAAGTCGAACTGCGCAGTGAAAATCAAAATTAACTTCTGTAATAATCAAACTGCCTTAGGTGTTATGCCCATAAGACAGCCTGTTTACAAAAAATCAATCCAAACATTCAGCACAATAAGACAAATTCAGATGCCCTTATCTATTTACCGCAAGCATTGTATGGTCATACGATGCCTACAGTAGATAAGAAAGAGGCAGTTAAGCACAAAGGTCTTGGGACAGAATAGAGGATAATTTGTTATGCGAATGCGTTTTATTTATTTTTTTTTTCTTCTTCAGCGCGAGTGGGCATCTTTTTCATTCATCCTACGACGCGAGTGAACACTATTATTTTTTTTTACAGCACACGCGAGGGGTTTTTTTCTAATTTCTCAACGAGCGTGTATTATTTTTTTTTTCCTTAAAGCACTCGCGATAACAACGCGCAACAATTATTTGTTTGGACTTCGTTTAACTAATTGTGCGCGCACCTCGACATCCGTCTTCAACGAGCTTAGGATCGACACAGTTTATACTGTAGTATGTATTATATATTATAAATTATATATTATATATTTTATATTTTATATTATATTTTATATACTGTATATTAAATATTTTGTATTGTATATTATAAATTATATATTATATATTATATATTTTATATTATATTTTATATATTACATAATATATATTATATATCATAAATTATATTTTATATATTATATAATATATGTTATATATTATATATTATGTATAATATAGTATATATTAAATATTATATTTTATATATTATTTATTTTATATTATATATTAAATATTATATATTATTTATTATATATTATATATTATATATATTATATAATATATTATATATTAAATACTATATGTTATATAGTATATATTATATATTATATATTATATATAATATATTATATATTATGTATTATGTATTATATATTAAATATTTTATATTGTGTATTATATATTATATGTTATAAATTATATATTATATATTATATATTATATAATATATATTATGTATTATATATTATATTAAATATTTTATATAATGTTTTATGTATTATTTTTTATAAGTTATAAATTTTATATTATATATTATATATTATTTATTATATATTATGTATTATATAGTATATATTATATACTATATAGTATATATTATATATTATATATTATATGTTATGTTTTATATATAATGTATTATATATTATATATTTAATATATTATATTATGTATTATATATTATATATTTACTATTTTATATATTTTATATTATATACTATATATTATATATTATATAGGTATTATATATTTTATATTATATATTATATATCATATATTGTATATTATATATTATATGTTATTTATTATATATTATATATTATATACCAAATATTAAATATTATATATATTATATATTTTTTATTATATATTATATATTATATATTATGTATTATATATAATATATTATATATTATATATTTTATATTATATATTATATATCATATTATATATTATATACTGTATATTATTTATTTTGTATTATATATTATATAATATAAATTATATGTTATATATTATATATTTTATATTATTATATATTATATATTATATATTATATATTATATATTTTATATTATATATTATATAATTTATATTATATATTATATATTACATATATATTATATTTAACATATTACATATTATATATTATATATTATATACTTTATATAATACATTATTTATTATGTATTATATATTATATATTATATATTTTATATTATACATTATATATTATATATTTTATATTTTATATTATATATTATATATCATATTATATATTTTATATATTATAAATTATATATTATATATTTTATATTATATATTATATATTATATATTATATATTATATATTATATATTATATATTATGTATTATATATAATATATTATATATTATGTATGATATATTATGTATTATGTATTATATATTATATATTAAATATTTTATGTTATGTATTTATATATTATAAATTATTTATTTTATATTATATATTATATATTATATATTTTATATTATATATTATATATCATATATTATATACTGTATATTATATATTATATATTATATTTTATAAATTATATATTATATATTATATATTATGTTATATATTATATTATATGTATATTATATATCATATATTTTATATTATAAATTGTATATTATATAATATTTATAATATATTATATATAATATATTATATACATATTATGTATTATATGTTATATGTTATATATTATATATTATGTATTATGTATTATGTATTATATATTATATATTATATATTATATTTTCCATATATATAATTTTTTACATATTATGTGTTAGATAGTATATATTATTAATTATATTATATATTGTATATAATTTATTTTATATTATATATTATATATTTTATGTTATATATTTTATATTTTATATTAAATATTATATATTGTATATTATGTGTTATATATTATATATAATATATTATTTATTATATATTATATATTATATATTATATATTATATATTATATATTATATATTATATATTATTTATTATATATTATATATTTTATATTATATATTATATCTTATATATTTTATATTTTATATATATATGTTATATATTATATACTGTATATAATATATTATATTTTATATATTGTAAATTATATATATTATATTTTATATAATATATTATATATTATATATTATGTATTATATATAATATATTATATATTATATATTATATATTATATATGATATATTATGTATTATGTATTATATATTATATATAATATTTTATGTTATGTATTTATATATTATATATTATATATTTTATATTATATATCATATATTATATACTGTATATATTATAAATTATATATTATATATTTTATATTATATATTATAATCATATATTATGTATTATATACTGTATATTATATATTACATATTGTATATTATAAATTATATAGTATATATTATATATTTTATATATTACATATTATATATTATATATTATATATTATGTATTATATATTATAAATTATATATTATATATTATATATTATGTTATATATTATATATTATTATGTATTATATAGTATATATTATATATTATATTTTATATATAATATATTATTTATTTTATATTATGTATTAAATATCATATTATATATTATATATTATTAACTATATATATTATATATTATATATTATATATTTTATATTGTATATAATGTATTATATAGTATATATTATATATCATATTTTTTATATTATATTTTATTTATTTTATATTATATATTAAATATTATATATTATATATTATATATTATAAATTATAAATTATATATTATATATTATGTATTATATATAATATATTATATATTTTATATTATATATTACCTATTATATATTATATATTATATATATATAATTTATAATATAATATATATTATAAATTGTATACTGTATATTATATATTATATATTATATATTATATATTATAAACTATATGTTATATATTATTTATTTTATATTATATATTTTATATTATATATTATATATTATATATTATATATTATATATCATATATTATGTATTATATACTGTATGTTATATATTGCATATTATAAATTATACATTATATATTATATATTATATATTATATATTTTATATTGTATTTTATATATTACATATTATATATTACATATTATATATTATAAATTATATATTATATGTTATATATTATATATTATATATTATATATTATATATTGTGTATTATATAGTTTATACTGTAGTATGTATTATATATTATAAATTATATATTATATATTTTATATTTTATATTATATTTTATATACTGTATATTAAATATTTTGTATTGTATATTATAAATTATATATTATATATTATATATTTTATATTATATTTTATATATTACATATTATATATTATATATCATAAATTATATTTTATATATTATATAATATATGTTATATATTATATATTATGTATAATATAGTATATATTAAATATTATATTTTATATATTATTTATTTTATATTATATATTAAATATTATATATTATTTATTATATATTATATATTATATATATTATATAATATATTATATATTAAATACTATATGTTATATAGTATATATTATATATTATATATTATATATAATATATTATATATTATGTATTATGTATTATATATTAAATATTTTATATTGTGTATTATATATTATATGTTATAAATTATATATTATATATTATAAATTATATAATATATATTATGTATTATATATTATATTAAATATTTTATATAATGTTTTATGTATTATTTTTTATAAGTTATAAATTTTATATTATATATTATATATTATGTATTATATAGTATATATTATATACTATATAGTATATATTATATATTATATATTATATGTTATGTTTTATATATAATGTATTATATATTATATATTTAATATTTTATATTATGTATTATATATTATATATTTACTATTTTATATATTTTATATTATATACTATATATTATATATTATATAGGTATTATATATTTTATATTATATATTATATATCATATATTGTATATTATATATTATATGTTATTTATTATATATTATATATTATATACTAAATATTAAATATTATATATATTATATATTTTTTATTATATATTACATATTATATATTATGTATTATATATAATATATTATATATTATATATTTTATATTATATATTATATATCATATTATATATTATATACTGTATATTATTTATTTTGTATTATATATTATATAATATAAATTATATGTTATATATTATATATTTTATATTATTATATATTATATATTATATATTATATATTATATATTATATATTTTATATTATATATTATATAATTTATATTATATATTATATATTACATATATATTATATTTAACATATTACATATTATATATTATATATTATATACTTTATATAATACATTATTTATTATGTATTATATATTATATATTATATATTTTATATTATACATTATATATTATATATTTTATATTTTATATTATATATTATATATCATATTATATATTTTATATATTATAAATTATATATTATATATTTTATATTATATATTATATATTATATATTATATATTATGTATTATATATAATATATTATATATTATGTATGATATATTATGTATTATGTATTATATATTATATATTAAATATTTTATGTTATGTATTTATATATTATAAATTATTTATTTTATATTATATATTATATATTATATATTTTATATTATATATTATATATCATATATTATATACTGTATATTATATATTATATTTTATAAATTATATATTATATATTATATATTATCTTATATATTATATTATATGTATATTATATATCATATATTTTATATTATAAATTGTATACTGTATATTATACATTATATATTATATATTATAAACTATATGTTATATATTATATATTTTATATTATATATTATATATTATATAATATTTATAATATATTATATATAATATATTATATACATATTATGTATTATATGTTATATGTTATATATTATATATTATGTATTATATATTATATATTATATATTATATTTTCCATACTATATATTATATATTATATATTACATATATATAATTTTTCACATATTATGTGTTAGATAGTATATATTATTAATTATATTATATATTGTATATAATTTATTTTATATTATATATTATATATTTTATGTTATATATTTTATATTTTATATTAAATATTATATATTGTATATTATGTGTTATATATTATATATAATATATTATATATTATATACAAATTATATATTATGTGTTATATATTATATATTATGTATTATATATTATATATTATTTATTATATATTATATATTATATATTATATATTATATATTATATATTATATATTATATATTATTTATTATATATTATATATTCTATATTATATATTATATCTTATATATTTTATATTTTATATAATATGTTATATATTATATACTGTATATAATATATTATATTTTATATATTGTAAATTATATATATTATATTTTATATAATATATTATATATTATATATTATGTATTGTATATAATATATTATATATTATATATTATATATTATATATTATATATGATATATTATGTATTATGTATTATATATTATATATAATATTTTATGTTATGTATTTATATATTATATATTATATATTTTATATTATATATCATATATTATATACTGTATATATTATAAATTATATATTATATATTTTATATTATATATTATAATCATATATTATGTATTATATACTGTATATTATATATTACATATTGTATATTATAAATTATATAGTATATATTATATATTTTATATATTACATATTATATATTATATATTATATATTATATATTATAAATTATATATTATATATTATATATTATGTTATATATTATATATTATTATGTTATATATAGTATATATTATATATTATATTTTATATATAATATATTATTTATTTTATATTATGTACTAAATATCATATATTATATATTATTTACTATATATATTATATATTATATATTATATATTATATATTATATATTATATATTATATATTATATATTATATATTATATATTATATATTATATATTATATATTATATATTGTATATAATGTATTATATAGTATATAATATATATCATATTTTATATATTATATTTTATTTATTTTATATTATATATTATATATTATAAATTATATATTATATATTATATATTATGTATTATATATTATAAACTATATGTTATATATTATATATTTTATATCATATATTTTATATTATATATTATATATTATGTGTTATATATTATATATAATATACTATATATTATATATTATATACATATTAAATATTATATGTTATATATTATATATTATGTATTATATATTATATATTATTTATTATATATTATATATTATATATTCTAAATTATATATTATATACTTTATATTATATAATATATATTACATATATATTATATTTTACATTTTATATATTATATATTATATATTATAAATTATATATTGTATATAATGTATTATAAAGTATATATTATGTATCATATTTTACATATTATATTTTATTTGTTTTATATTATATATTAAATATGATATATAATATATTATATATTATATATTATATATTATATGTTATATATTATATATTATATATTATATGTTATATATTATAATATATTGTATATTATTTATTATATATTATATATTATATATTTTATATTATATATATATATATATATATTATATATCATATATTATATATTATATACTGTATATAATATATTATATTTTATATATTATAAATTATATATTATATATTTTATATATAATATATATATATATATATTATATATTGTATATAATGTATTATATATTATATATTATGTATCATATTTTACATATATTTTATTTGTTTTATATTATATATTAAATATGATTTATAATATATTATATATTATATATTATATATTATATGTTATATATTATATATTATATATTATATGTTATATATTATAATATATTATGTATTATATATTATATATTATTTATTATATATTATATATTATATATTCTATATTATATATTTTATATTATATATTATATATTATATATTATATATATATATATTATATATCATATATTTTATATTATATACTGTATATAATATATTATATTTTATATATTATATAATATATATATATAATATATTATATATTATATATTATATATTATATATAATTTATTATATATTATATATTTTATATTATATATTATATATTATATATTTTATATATATATATATGTTATATATTATATATTATATACTGTATATAACATATTATATTTTATATATTGTAAATTATATATTATATATTTTATATAATATATTATATATTATATATTATGTATTATATATAATATATTATAAATTATATATGATATATTATGTATTATGTATTATATATTATATATAATATTTTATGTTATGTATTTATATATTATATATTATATATTTATATTATATATCATGTATTATATACTGTATATATTATAAATTATATAGTATATATTATATATGTTATATATTATATATTATATATTATTATGTATTATATAGTATATATTATATATTATATTTTATATATAATATATTATTTATTTTATATTATGTATTAAATATCATATATTATATATTATATATTATTAACTATATATATTATATATTATATATTATATATTATATATTGTATATTATGTATTATATAGTATATATTATATATCATATTTTATATATTATATTTTATTTATTTTATATTATATATTAAATATTATATATTATATATTATATATTATATATTATAAATTATAAATTATATATTATATATTATGTATTATATATAATATATTATATATTTTATATTATATATTACCTATTATATATTATATATTATATATATATAATTTATAATATAATATATATTATAAATTGTATACTGTATATTATATATTATATATTATATATTATATATTATAAACTATGTTATATATTATTTATTTATATTATATATTTTATATTATATATTATATATTATATATTATATATTATATATTATATATTATGTGTTACATATTATATATAATATACTATATATTATATATTATATACATATTAAATATTATATGTTATATATTATATATTATTTATTATATATTATATATTATATATTATATATTCTAAATTATATATTATATACTTTATATTATATAGTATATATTACATATATATTATATTTTACATATTATATATTATATATTATAAATTATATATTGTATATAATGTATTATATAGTATATATTATGTATCATATTTTACATATTATATTTTATTTGTTTTATATTATATATTTAATATGATATATAATATATTATATATTATATATTATATATTATATGTTATATGTTATATATTAAAATATATTATATATTATATATTATATATTTTTTATTATATATTATATATTATATATTATATATATATATATTATATATCATATATTATATATTATATACTGTATATAATATATTATATATTATATATTATATATTTTATATAATATATTATATATTATATATTATATATAATATAATATATGTTATATATTATATATGATGTATTATGTACTATGTATTATATATCATATATTATATATTATATATTCTAAATTATATAAATAAATAAATAAATATATTACATATATATTATATTTTACATATTATATATTATATATTATAAATTATATATTGTATATAATGTATTATATAGTATATATTATGTATCATATTTTACATATTATATTTTATTTGTTTTATATTATATATTAAATATGATATATAATATATTATATATTATATATTATATGTTATATATTATATATTATATATTATATATTATATATTATTTATTATATATTATATATTATATATTATATATTTTATATTATATATTATATATTTTATATATATATATTATATATCATATATTATATATTATATACTGTATATAATATATTATATTTTATATATTATAAATTATATATTATATATTTTATATAATATATTATATATTATATATAATATATTATTTATTTTATATTATATATGATATATTATGTATTATGTATTATATATTATATATTAAATATTTATATATATATATATATATATATATTATATATATATATATATATATATATATATTATATATTATATATTTTTTTATTATATATTATATATTATATATTATGTATTATATATAATATATTATATATTATATATTTTATTTTATATATTATATATCATAATATATATTATATACTGTATATTATTGATTTTGTATTATATATTAAATATTATATATCATATATTATATATTGTATACTGTATATTATATATTATATAATATAAATTATATGTTATATATTATATATTTTATATTATTATATATTATATATTCTATATTATATATTATATAATTTATATTATATATTATTTATTACATATATATTATATTTTACATATTACATATTATATATTATATATTATATATTATTTATTATGTATTATATATTATATATTATATATTTAATATTATATATTATATATTATATATTTTATATTTTATATTATATTTTATATATTATATATTATATATTTTATATAATATATTATATATTATATATTATGTATGATATATTATGTATTATATATTATATATTAAATATTTTATGTTATGTATTTATATATTATATATTATTTATTTTATATTATATACCATATATTATATATTATATATTATATATTATATATTATATATTATATATCATATATTATATACTGTATATTATATATTATATATTTAATATATTATATATTATATATTTAATATATATAATATACAGTTTATATATTAAATATATATAAACTGTATATTATATATTATAAATTATATATTATATATTTTATATTATATATTATAAATTATATATTATATACTTTATATGTTACATATTATATATTATATTTTATAAATTATATATTATATATTATATATTATGATATATAATATATTTTATGAATATTATATATATATATAATATATATATATATATATTATATATTATTTTTACTAAATTATATATTTTATATTATATATTATATAGTATATATCATATATAATATATAATATACTGTATATTATATATTATATATATATAATATATATTTATTATATATTATATAGTATATATTATATACTATATAGTATATATTATATATTATATATTATATGTTATTTTTTATATATAATGTATTATATATTATATATTTAATATATTATATTATGTATTATATATTATATATTTACTATTTTATATATTTTATATTATATACTATATATTATATATTATATCGGTATTATATATTTTATATTATATATTATATATCATATATTATATATTATGTACTGTATATTAAATATTATATATTGTATATTGTAAATTATATATTATATATTTTATATATTACATATTATATATTATATATTAAAAATTATATATAACATATATTATATATCATATATTGTATATTATATATTATATGTTATTTATTATATATTATATATTATATATTAAATATTATATATATTATATATTATATATTTTTTATTATATATTATATATTATGTATTATCTATAATATATTATATACTGTATATTATTGATTTTGTATTATATATTAAATATTATATATCATATATTACATATTATATATTGTATACTGTATATTATATATTATATATTATAAATTATATGTTATATATTATATATTTTATATTATTATATATTATATATTATATATTCTATATTATATATTATATAATTTATATTATATATTATATATCATATATTGTATATTATATATTATATGTTATTTATTATATATTATATTTTATAAATTATATATTATATATTATATATTATATATTATTTAATATGTATTATATATTATATATTAAATATTTTATGTTATGTATTTATATATTATATATTATATATTTTATATTATATATCATTATTATATATTATATATTATATATTTTATATTATATATTATATATCATATATTAAATACTGTATATTATATATTATATATTATATATTATATATTATATATTCTATATTATATACTGTATATTATATATTATAAATTATATATTATATATTTTATATTATATATTATATATCATATATCATGTATTATATACTGTATATAATATATAATATATTGTATATTATATATTTTATATATTACATATTATATATTATATATTATATATTATAAATTATATATTATATATTATATATTATGTTATATATTATATTATATGTATATTATATATCATATATTATATATTATAAATTGTATACTGTATATTATACATTATATATTATATATTATATATTATAAACTATATGTTATATATTATATATTTTATATTATATATGATATATTATATATTATATAATATATATAATATATTATATATAATATATTATATAAATATTATGTATTATATATTATGTTATATATTATATATTATGTATTATGTATTATATATTATATATTATATATTATATTTTCTATACTATATATCATATATTATATATTACATATATATAATATTTTGCATATTATATATTATATATTATATTTTATATATTATATATTGTATATAATGTATTATATATGTACTATATATTATATATTATATATTATTTATTATATATTATATATTATGTATTAGATAGTATATATTATTAATTATATTATATATTATATATAATTTATTTTATATTATATATTATATATTTTATGTTATATATTTTATATTTTATATTAAATATTATATATTGTATGTATATTATATATTATATATTGTATACTGTATATTATATATTATATATTATATATTATGTTATATATTATATTATATGTATATTATATATCATATATTATATATTATAAATTGTATACTGCATATTATACATTATATATTATATATTATAAACTATGCTATATATTATATATTTTATATAATATATTATATATTATATGTTATATATTATATATTATGTATTATGTATTATATATTATATATTATATATTTTATATTATATTTTATATATTATATATTGTATATAATGTATTATATATATTATATATATTATATATTATATATTATTTATTATATATTATATATTATGTATTAGATAGTATATATTATTAATTATATTATATATTATATATAATTTATTTTATATTATATATTATATATTTTATGTTATATATTTTATATTTTATATTCTATATTAAATATTATATATAATATATTATATATTATATACAAATTATATATTATGTGTTATATATTATATATTATGTATTATATATTATATATTATTTATTATATATATGTATTATATATTATATACTGTATATAATATGTTATATTTTATATTATATATTATAATCATATATTATTTATTATATACTGTATATTATATATTACATATTGTATATTACTGTAAATTAAATATTATATATTGTATATTATAAATTATATATTATATATTATATATTTTATATTATATTTTATATATTACATATTATATATTATATATTATATATAATAAATTATATTTTATATATTATATAATATATGTTATATATTATATATTATGTATTATATATTATATATTATATATTATTTATTATATATTATTAATTATATATTTTATATTATATATTATATATTTTATATATATATTATATATTATATACTGTAAATAATATTATATTTTATATATTTTAAATTATATATTATATATTTTATATAATATATTATATATTATATATTATGTATTATATATAATATTTTATATATTATATATTATAAATGATATATTATGTATTATGTAATATATATTATATATTATATATAATATTTTATTTTATGTATTTATAGATTATATATTATATATTTTAAATTATATATTATATATTATATACTGTATATATTATAAATTATATATTATATATTTTATATTATATATTATAATCATATATTATTTATTATATACTGTATATTATATATTACATATTGTATATTACTGTAAATTAAATATTATATATTGTATATTATAAATTATATATTATATATTATATATTTTATATAATACATATTATATATTATATATAATAAATTATATTTTATATATTATATAATATATGTTATATATTATATATTTTATATTATATATTATATATTATATAATATTTATAATATATTATATATAATATATTATATACATATTATGTATTATATGTTATATGTTATATATTATATATTATGTATTATATATTATATATTATATATTATATTTTCCATACTATATATTATATATTATATATTACATATATATAATTTTTTACATATTATGTGTTAGATAGTATATATTATTAATTATATTATATATTGTATATAATTTATTTTATATTATATATTATATATTTTATGTTATATATTTTATATTTTATATTAAATATTATATATTGTATATTATGTGTTATATATTATATATAATATATTATATATTATATATTATATATTATATACAAATTATATATTATGTGTTATATATTATATATTATGTATTATATATTATATATTATTTATTATATATTATATATTATATATTATATATTATATATTATATATTATATATTATATATTATATATTATTTATTATATATTATATATTTTATATTATATATTATATCTTATATATTTTATATTTTATATATATATGTTATATATTATATACTGTATATAATATATTATATTTTATATATTGTAAATTATATATATTATATTTTATATAATATATTATATATTATATATTATGTATTATATATAATATATTATATATTATATATTATATATTATATATGATATATTATGTATTATGTATTATATATTATTAATAATATTTTATGTTATGTATTTATATATTATATATTATATATTTTATATTATATATCATATATTATATACTGTATATATTATAAATTATATATTATATATTTTATATTATATATTATAATCATATATTATGTATTATATACTGTATATTATATATTACATATTGTATATTATAAATTATATAGTATATATTATATATTTTATATATTACATATTATATATTATAAATTATATATTATATATTATATATTATATATTATATATTATATATTATGTTATATATTATATATTATTATGTTATATATAGTATATATTATATATTATATTTTATATATAATATATTATTTATTTTATATTATGTACTAAATATATATTATATATTATTTACTATATATATTATATATTATATATTTTATATTATATATTATATATTATATATTATATATTATATATTATATATTATATATTATATATTATATATTATATATTATATATTATATATTGTATATAATGTATTATATTGTATATAATATATATCATATTTTATATATTATATTTTATTTATTTTATATTATATATTAAATATTATATATTATATATTATAAATTATATATTATATATTATATATTATGTATTATATATAATATATTATATATTTTATATTATATATTACCTATTATATATTATATATTATATATATATATAATTTATAATATATTATATTATATATTATAAACTATATGTTAAATATTATATATTTTATATCATATATTTTATATTATATATTATATATTATGTGTTATATATTATATATAATATACTATATATTATATATTATATACATATTAAATATTATATGTTATATATTATATATTATGTATTATATATTATATATTATTTATTATATATTATATATTATATATTCTAAATTATATATTATATACTTTATATTATATAGTATATATTACATATATATTATATTTTACATATTATATATTATATATTATAAATTATATATTGTATATAATGTATTATAAAGTATATATTATGTATAATATTTTACATATATTTTATTTGTTTTATATTATATATTAAATATGATATATAATATATTATATATTATATATTATATATTATATGTTATATGTTATATATTATATATTATATATTATATGTTATATATTATAATATATTATATATTATTTATTATATATTATATATTATATATTTTATATTATATATATATATATATATTATATATCATATATTATATATTATATACTGTATATAATATATTATATTTTATATATTATAAATTATATATTATATATTTTATATATAATATATATATATATATATTATAAATTATATATTGTATATAATGTATTATATATTATATATTATGTATCATATTTTACATATTATATTTTATTTGTTTTATATTATATATTAAATATGATATATAATATATTATATATTATATATTATATATTATATGTTATATATTATATATTATATGTTATATATTATAATATATTATGTATTATATATTATATATTATTTATTATATATTATATATTATATATTTTATATTATATATTATATATTATATATTTTATATATATATATTATATATCATATATTTTATATTATATACTGTATATAATATATTATATTTTATATATTATATAATATATATATATAATATATTATATATTATATATTATATATAATATATTATATATTTTATATTATATATTATATATTATATATTATGTGTTATATATTATATATAATATATTATATATAATATATTATATATTATATATTATATACAAATTATATATTATGTGTTATATATTATATATTATGTATTATATATTATATATTATTTATTATATATTATATATTATATATTATATATTATATATTATTTATTATATATTATATATTTTATATTATATATTATTAATTATATATTTTATATATATATGTTATATATTATATATTTTATATTATATATCATGTATTATATACTGTATATATTATAAATTATATAGTATATATTATATATGTTATATATTATATATTATATATTATTATGTATTATATTGTATATATTATATATTATATTTTATATATAATATATTATTTATTTTATATTATGTATTAAATATCATATATTATATATTATATATTATTAACTATATATATTATATATTATATATTATATATTGTATATAATGTATTATATAGTATATATTATATATCATATTTTATATATTATATTTTATTTATTTTATATTATATATTAAATATTATATATTATATATTATATATTATAAATTATAAATTATATATTATATATTATGTATTATATATAATATATTATATATTTTATATTATATATTACCTATTATATATTATATATTATATATTATAAACTATATGTTATATATTATTTATTTTATATTATATATTTTATATTATATATTATATATTATATATTATATATTATATATTATATATTATGTATTATATAGTATATACTGTAGTATGTATTATATATTATAAATTATATATTATATATTTTATATTTTATATTATATATTATATTCTGTATATTAAATATTTTGTATTGCATATTATAAATTATATATTATATATTATATATTTTATATTATATTTTATATATTACATATTATATATCATATATTATATATAATAAATTATATTTTATATATTATATAATATATGTTATATATTATATATTATGTATTATATAGTATATATTATATATAATATTTTATATATTATTTATTTTATATTATATATTAAATGTTATATATTATTAAATATATATGATAATATATATATAAATATAATATATTACATATTAAATACTATGTTATATAGTATATATTATATATTATATATTATATATTATATATTATATGTTATTTTTTATATATAATGTATTATATATTATATATTTAATATATTATATTATGTATTATATATTATATATTTACTATTTTATATATTTTATTTTATATACTATATATTATATATTATAGAGGTATTATATATTTTATATTATATATTTTATATCATATATTATATATTATATATTATATATTTTATATATTACTTATTATATATTATAAATTATATATAACATATATTATATATCATATATTGTATATTATATATTATATGTTATTTATTACATATTATATATTATATATTTTTTATTATGTATTATATAGTATATATTATATTATTTTATATATTATATATTATTTATTTTATATTATATATTAAATATTATATATATTATATATTATATATATTATATATTATATATTTTTTTATTATATATTATATATTATATATTATGTATTCTATATAATATATTATATATTATATATTTTATATTATATATTATATATCATATTATATATTATATACTGTATATTATTGATTTTGTATTATATATTAAATATTATATATCATATATTATATATTATATATTGTATACTGTATATTATATATAATATAATATAAATTATATGTTATATATTATATATTTTATATTATTATATATTATATATTATATATTCTATATTATATATTATATAATTTATATTATATATTATTTATTACATATATATTATATTTTACATATTACATATTATATATTATATATTATATATTATTTATTATGTATTATATATTATATATTATATATTTAATATTATATATTATATATTATATATTTTATATTTTATATTATATTTTATATAATATATATTATATATTATATATTTTATATAATATATTATATATTATATATTATATATTATGTATTATATATAATATATTATATATTATGTATGATATATTATGTATTATATATTATATATTAAATATTTTATGTTATTTATTTATATATATATATATATATTATTTATTTTATATATATATATAATATTTTATATTATATTTTATATATTATATATTATATATTATATATCATATATTATATACTGTATATTATATATTATATATTTAATATATTATATATTATATATTTAATATATATAATATACAGTTTATATATTTAATATATATAAACTGTATATTATATATTATAAATTATATATTATATATTTTATATTATATATTATAAATTATATATTATATATTTTATATATTACATATTATATATTATATATTATATATTATATTTTATAAATTATTAATTATATATTATATATTATGTTTAATATTATATTATATGTATATTATATATCATATATTATAAATTGTATACTGTATATTATACATTATATATTATATATTATATATTATAAACTATGTTATATATTATATATTTTATATAATATATTATATATTATATAATATTTATAATATATTATATATAATATATTATATACATATTATGTATTATATATTATATGTTATAAATTATATATTATGTATTATGTATTATATATTATATATTATATATATTTTCTATACTATATATTATATATTATATACTACATATATATAATATTTTACATATTATATATTATATATTATATTTTATATATTATATATTGTATATAATGTATTATATATATTATGTATATTATATATTATATATTATATATTATTAATTATATTATATATTATATATAATTTATTTTATATTATATATTATATATTTTATGTTATATATTTTATATTTTATATTCTATATTATATATTGTATGTATATTATATATTATATATTATGTGTTATATATTATATATAATATATTATATACAAATTATATATAATGTGTTATATATTATATATTATGTATTATATATTATATATTATTTATTATATATTATATATTATATATTATATATTATATATTATTTATTATATATTATTTATTATATATTATATATTTTATATTATATGTTATATATTATGTATTTTATATATATATATTATATATTATATACTGTATATAATATATTATATTTTATATATTGTAAATTATATATTGTATATTTTATATAATATATTATATATTATATATTATAAATGATATATTATGTATTATGTATTATATATTATATATTATATATAATATTTTATTTTATGTATTTATATATTATATATTATATATTTTAAATTATATATTATATATTATATACTGTATATATTATAAATTATATATTATATATTTTATATTATATATTATAATCATATATTATTTATTATATACTGTATATTATATATTACATATTGTATATTACTGTAAATTAAATATTATATATTGTATATTATAAATTATATATTATATATTATATATTTTATATTATATTTTATATATTATATATTATATATTATATATCATATATTATATACTGTATATTATATATTATATATTTAATATATTATATATTATATATTAAATATATATAATATACAGTTTATATATTTAATATATATAAACTGTATATTATATATTATAAATTATATATTATATATTTTATATTATATATTATAAATTAAATATTATATATTTTATATATTACATATTATATATTATATATTATATATTATATTTTATAAATTATTAATTATATATTATATATTATGTTTAATATTATATTATATGTATATTATATATCATATATTATAAATTGTATACTGTATATTATACATTATATATTATATATTATATATTATAAACTATGTTATATATTATATATTTTATATAATATATTATATATTATATAATATTTATAATATATTATATATAATATATTATATACATATTATGTATTATATATTATATGTTATAAATTATATATTATGTATTATGTATTATATATTATATATTATATATATTTTCTATACTATATATTATATATTATATACTACATATATATAATATTTTACATATTATATATTATATTTTATATATTATATATTGTATATAATGTATTATATATATTATGTATATTATATATTATATATTATTAATTATATTATATATTATATATAATTTATTTTATATTATATATTATATATTTTATGTTATATATTTTATATTTTATATTCTATATTAAATATTAAATATTGTATGTATATTATATATTATATATTATGTGTTATATATTATATATAATATATTATATACAAATTATATATAATGTGTTTTATATTATATATTATGTATTATATATTATATATTATTTATTATATATTATATATTATATATTATTTATTATATATTATTTATTATATATTATATATTTTATATTATGTTATATATTATGTATTTTATATATATATATTATATATTATATATTATATACTGTATATAATATATTATATTTTATATATTGTAAATTATATATTGTATATTTTATATAATATATTATATATTATATATTATAAATGATATATTATGTATTATGTATTATATATTATATATTATATATAATATTTTATTTTATGTATTTATATATTATATATTATATATTTTAAATTATATATTATATATTATATACTGTATATATTATAAATTATATATTATATATTTTATATTATATATTATAATCATATATTATTTATTATATACTGTATATTATATATTACATATTGTATATTACTGTAAATTAAATATTATATATTGTATATTATAAATTATATATTATATATTATATATTTTATATTATATTTTATATATTACATATTATATATTATATATTATATATAATAAATTATATTTTATATATTATATAATATATGTTATATATTATATATTATATATTATGTATTATATAGTATATATTATATATATTATATTTTATATATTATTTATTTTATATTATATATTAAATATTATATATTATTTATTATATATAATATATTATATATTAAATATTATATGTTATATAGTATATATTATATATTATATATTATATATTATATATTATACATTATATATTATATATTAAGTATTATGTATTATATATAATATATTATATATTATATATTATATATTATATATTATATATTATATATATATATTATATATTATGTATTATTAAATTAAATTTATTGGCGCGACAGTTCCTTAAGGAGCCAAGGCCTAGTGACTTATACTCTCAACCATTCCTGTGTGTGTGTTGTTAATCTGCAAGAATGGAAGGGACCTACAGTTTACCGCCGAGTCCGAACGGCTACATGAGATGCACTTTTTCGAGACAAATTTTACTCTTGGAGGTTTTGTCAGTTCCTTGCAAGAGGCAGTACCCCGGAAAAAAAGGTGGCTATGAGCTGGATTCGAACCCACGCTCATTCGCTTAGCAGTCCAACACACTAACCTCTAAGCCACGGGGCACTACATTATGTATTATATATTATATTAATAATTTTATAAAATGTTTTATATATTATTTTTTATAAATAATAATTAATTATATATTTTATATTATATATTATATATAATATATTATATATTATGTATTATGTATTATATATTATATATTAAATATTTTATATTGTGTATTATATATTATATGTTATAAATTATATATTATATATTATATATTATATACTATATATTATATATTATATATATTATATATTGTATACTGTATATTATATATTATATATTATAAATTATATATTATGTATTATATATTTTATATTATATATTATGTATTATATATAATATATTATATATTTTATATTATATATTCTATATATATTATATATTATGTAATATATATTATATTAAATATTTTATATAATGTTTCATGTATTATTTTTAATAAATTATATATTTTATATTATATATTATATATTATATATAATATATTATACATTATGTGTTATGTATTATATTAATAATTTTATATAATGTATTATATATTATTTTTTATAAATTATATATTTTATATTATATATTATATATTATATATAATATATTATACAATATGTATTATGTATTATATATTAAATATTTTATATTGTGTATTATATATTATATGTTATAAATTATATATTATATATTATATACTATATATTATATATTATATATTATATATTGTATACTGTATATTATATAAGTTAACATCATCAAATCTTGATGATTCACTTAACCAAACAAATACTCAATGACATTCGTCGATCTCCGGATGCTGAACGAGTTAACATCATCAAATCTTGATGATTCACTTAACCAAACAAATACTCAATAACATTCGTCGATCTCCGGATGCTGAACGTAAACATCCAATCCGGAACTATTTCACCACCATGGCACCAATCTCATTTTTCCATCATCGGACACCACCACGAACAATGGAGGAGGCATTCGAGGCAGTCGAATTTAAGACGCTGTCACATACAGTTCAATGTTAGAAATTAAGATATCGTATTGAATAAAGTATTTTTTTTTTAAAAACCTAAAGTGGTGTAAAAATAAATTAATTGGGGGCTCAACCGGGATTATGGGATATGATTTTGTATTATATATTAAATATTATATATCATATATTATATATTATATATTGTATACTGTATATTATATATAATATAATATAAATTATATGTTATATATTATATATTTTATATTATTATATATTATATATTATATATTCTATATTATATATTATATAATTTATATTATATATTATTTATTACATATATATTATATTTTACATATTACACATTATATATTATATATTATATATTATTTATTATGTATTATATATTATATATTATATATTTAATATTATATATTATATATTATATATTTTATATTTTATATTATATTTTATATATTATATATTATATATTATATATTTTATATAATATATTATATATTATATATTATATATTATGTATTATATATAATATATTATATATTATGTATGATATATTATGTATTATATATTATATATTATATATTATATATCATATATTATATACTGTATATTATATATTATATATTTAATATATTATATATTATATATTAAATATATATAATATACAGTTTATATATTTAATATATATAAACTGTATATTATATATTATAAATTATATATTATATATTTTATATTATATATTATAAATTATATATTATATATTTTATATATTACATATTATATATTATATATTATATATTATATTTTATAAATTATTAATTATATATTATATATTATGTTTAATATTATATTATATGTATATTATATATCATATATTATAAATTGTATACTGTATATTATACATTATATATTATATATTATATATTATAAACTATGTTATATATTATATATTTTATATAATATATTATATATTATATAATATTTATAATATATTATATATAATATATTATATACATATTATGTATTATATATTATATGTTATAAATTATATATTATGTATTATGTATTATATATTATATATTATATATATTTTCTATACTATATATTATATATTATATACTACATATATATAATATTTTACATATTATATATTATATATTATATATTATATTTTATATATTATATATTGTATATAATGTATTATATATATTATGTATATTATATATTATATATTATTAATTATATTATATATTATATATAATTTATTTTATATTATATATTATATATTTTATGTTATATATTTTATATTTTATATTCTATATTAAATATTATATATTGTATGTATATTATATATTATATATTATGTGTTATATATTATATATAATATATTATATACAAATTATATATAATGTGTTATATATTATATATTATGTATTATATATTATATATTATTTATTATATATTATATATTATATATTATATATTATTTATTATATATTATTTATTATATATTATATATTTTATATTATATGTTATATATTATGTATTTTATATATATATATTATATATTATATATTATATACTGTATATAATATATTATATTTTATATATTGTAAATTATATATTGTATATTTTATATAATATATTATATATTATATATTATAAATGATATATTATGTATTATGTATTATATATTATATATTATATATAATATTTTATTTTATGTATTTATATATTATATATTATATATTTTAAATTATATATTATATATTATATACTGTATATATTATAAATTATATATTATATATTTTATATTATATATTATAATCATATATTATTTATTATATACTGTATATTATATATTACATATTGTATATTACTGTAAATTAAATATTATATATTGTATATTATAAATTATATATTATATATTATATATTTTATATTATATTTTATATATTACATATTATATATTATATATTATATATAATAAATTATATTTTATATATTATATAATATATGTTATATATTATATATTATATATTATGTATTATATAGTATATATTATATATTATATTTTATATATTATTTATTTTATATTATATATTAAATATTATATATTATTTATTATATATAATATATTATATATTAAATATTATATGTTATATAGTATATATTATATATTATATATTATATATTATATATTATACATTATATATTATATATTAAGTATTATGTATTATATATAATATATTATATATTATATATTATATATTATATATTATATATATATATTATATATTATGTATTATTAAATTAAATTTATTGGCGCGACAGTTCCTTAAGGAGCCAAGGCCTAGTGACTTATACTCTCAACCATTCCTGTGTGTGTGTTGTTAATCTGCAAGAATGGAAGGGACCTACAGTTTACCGCCGAGTCCGAACGGCTACATGAGATGCACTTTTTCGAGACAAATTTTACTCTTGGAGGTTTTGTCAGTTCCTTGCAAGAGGCAGTACCCCGGAAAAAAAGGTGGCTATGAGCTGGATTCGAACCCACGCTCATTCGCTTAGCAGTCCAACACACTAACCTCTAAGCCACGGGGCACTACATTATGTATTATATATTATATTAATAATTTTATAAAATGTTTTATATATTATTTTTTATAAATAATAATTAATTATATATTTTATATTATATATTATATATAATATATTATATATTATGTATTATGTATTATATATTATATATTAAATATTTTATATTGTGTATTATATATTATATGTTATAAATTATATATTATATATTATATATTATATACTATATATTATATATTATATATATTATATATTGTATACTGTATATTATATATTATATATTATATATTATAAATTATATATTATGTATTATATATTTTATATTATATATTATGTATTATATATAATATATTATATATTTTATATTATATATTCTATATATATTATATATTATGTAATATATATTATATTAAATATTTTATATAATGTTTCATGTATTATTTTTAATAAATTATATATTTTATATTATATATTATATATTATATATAATATATTATACATTATGTGTTATGTATTATATTAATAATTTTATATAATGTATTATATATTATTTTTTATAAATTATATATTTTATATTATATATTATATATTATATATAATATATTATACATTATGTATTATGTATTATATATTATATATTAAATATTTTATATTGTGTATTATATATTATATGTTATAAATTATATATTATATATTATATACTATATATTATATATTATATATTATATATTGTATACTGTATATTATATAAGTTAACATCATCAAATCTTGATGATTCACTTAACCAAACAAATACTCAATGACATTCGTCGATCTCCGGATGCTGAACGAGTTAACATCATCAAATCTTGATGATTCACTTAACCAAACAAATACTCAATAACATTCGTCGATCTCCGGATGCTGAACGTAAACATCCAATCCGGAACTATTTCACCACCATGGCACCAATCTCATTTTTCCATCATCGGACACCACCACGAACAATGGAGGAGGCATTCGAGGCAGTCGAATTTAAGACGCTGTCACATACAGTTCAATGTTAGAAATTAAGATATCGTATTGAATAAAGTATTTTTTTTTTAAAAACCTAGTGGTGTAAAAATAAATTAATTGGGGGCTCAACCGGGATTGTTCAAATTCATATTAGTAGAAAAAATAAAGTATACTGATTTGAACATCCTGCCGAAACAAACAAATAAGTATCCTTATTAAAAGGAGAAAAATAAGTTTTTATAAAAAGTAGTCAAAGTGAATAAAAAGACGAAAACAAAAAGTAGTCTTAATCAAAGACGAAAAATAACAGTTGAAAAGTGCAAGTGAAGAAAATCAGAATATATTAACAAAAAATATAAAAAAAAAAATCACAAAAAATTGAAACAGAAAGTGAGAACAAACAAAAATAAAGTGGAATACGAAATTTTTGAAAAAAAAAAACAACAGAAGTGAACTTAAGAACAAAAATAACCACCATCAGCAATATCATCGTTGGACATCCTAAATATCATCAAAATATCATATCATCAAAAGAAGTAAGAATTTTTTTTTATTTATTTTTAAGAAGTGAATAATTCCCTTTAGTTTTTATATCCACTCTGGATAACTTAATAAATAATTTCGAAAAATTAACAATGGCTGTCAATAATGTTAGTGTAATTGACTTGGAGAGTTTAGTGACACGATTAGTGGCAAGTAGTACTGCTACATTAGAAACCGAAATTACGCGATTGCGTTCCTCTTTAGACAGCCTTACGGTTAATACAGTTACTGAGTATAAAACTCAGGAAATTATTGAAACGATCGGGTGTACTGAAAGCCTAGAAGTAATTAGATCTTTGCCAGAGTTTACCGGAAGCTCATCTACATATGTAAGTTGGCGTGAAGCCGCGAACAATTCCATGTTCTTATACAATAAAGGAAGCAGGAAATACTTCGCAGCCTTAACTATTTTGCGAAATAAAATAACGGGTCACGCGAACGACGTTTTAACAAACCACGGAACGGTTTTAAATTTTGACGCGATTATAAGTCGTTTAGATTTCGCGTATTCAGACAAGCGACCAATTCATGTAATAGAGCAGGAGTTATCTGTCCTAAGACAAGGTAACATGAAGATAATTGAGTACTATAATGTGATTAATGAAAAATTAACTCTCCTTATAAACAAAGTTATTATGACCCATGGTGGCGAATCACCATTGACCAAAGAACTGAATAAGCAAAATAGAAAGAATGCTTTGAGAATTTTTGTGACTGGACTAAATAGCCCACTTAATAATATACTATTCTCTTTGGACTTGGATGATCTACCAAGTGCTCTAGCTAAGGCCCAAGAGCTTGAAGCTAATGATTCGAGAGCTAATTTTGCTCTGCAATTTAGCAGACACAGCTCAATGCAAAAATCTCAAAACATGACCCGACATCATGACCAAAAATTGTTTACAAACACACACCACAATAATCTTCGTTTCCCACAAAGAAACCAAACTCCAACACTATCTCCAATGGAGCTGGGTTCATCAGCTCACCGTCCCATAACAAGACATGAACAAGAGAGATTTAATAACCAACAGAGGAACAATTTTTATAGACAAAACCCGTTTCAACCAAAAGCATTCAGACAAGATTATGCAAAACCTTCTACGCCCTTATATGTTAATCCACAAAGACCATTAATTAAAAGAGAAAGAGAGAGTGTTCAGAATAGTTCACAGCCGCCCATGAAAACTGAACGCATAAATAATCTTAATGAGAACGAAGGTTCTTTTTTAGAAGATCAGGGGGATTACCTCACATCAGAAGAAAACTAAAAAATAAAGAAATTAAAATATTGCTCGACACCGGAGCATTTAGCTCGTATTGCAAAGCAGGTATATTTGACAATGAACAAAAATTAGTTATTAAAAAACGTGCAAGAACGGTAAAAGGCGATATTTTAATAACGCATTATCATGACATTTTTATCTTTGATAGAGTCGTGAGATGTTATGTTTTAAATAGTTTAGAGTACGAGGTTCTCATCGGAACCAATTTATTAAACCAAATCGAGGCTAAAATAGACTTCGAAAAAAAGGTATTGAAATATAAAAATCAAGTGGTCAAATTGTATTTTCAAGATGACCAATGAAATCATATCTTTGAAAAAAATGTTTCAAAAGAAGAACTTATAAATTCAATAAAATATAAAATTGGACAAATGCACGGCCAAATAAATATGAATCTGCCTTTTAGGACAGATATTCGGGCAGAAATTCGTACTAATACGGAAACACCCGTCTGGTCTAAGCAATACCCTTATCCATTAAGTGCCAATTCATTTGTCAATAACGAACTACACAAAATGTTAAAGGAAGGAATAGTGCGACCTTCCAAATCTCCCTACAATTCACCTGTTTGGGTGGTTTCAAAAAAAGGATTGGATATTGATGGCACACCTAAAAAGAGGTTGGTCATCGATTACAAAAAATTGAATGAAAACACAGTGTCTGATAAGTATCCAATCCCAAACACTAACGTCATTCTCAGCAATTTGGGAAAAGCTAAATACTTTTCCACCATCGATTTAGAATCCGGCTTCCACCAGATTTTAATGAAAGAATCAGATATTGAAAAAACAAGTTTTAGTGTAAATAATGGCAAATTCGAGTATGTACGCATGCCATTTGGTTTGAAAAACGCACCTTCCATTTTCCAAAGAGCAATGGATGACATTCTCAGACCTCACATAGGAAAAATATGTCACGTCTATATCGATGACATCATCATTTTCTCAAATTCTTTAAGTGAACATGCACAACACTTGAATATAATCATACAGGTTCTGAAAGACGCCAATATGAAAATATCTCTCGAAAAATCGAAAAATCGAAATTCTATAAAGAAGAGGTAGAATTCTTAGGGTATGTCGTTGCACAAAATCTAATTAAAACAGATCCAAACAAAGTAAAGACAATAGAAGAATTTCCTGAACCTAAAACTCTCAGGCAATTACGTAGTTTTCTTGGTATGATAGGTTATTATCGTAAGTTTATTAAGGATTATGCGCAGATTGCCAAACCTTTGACCAAGTTCTTAAAAGGAGAAAAAGGACAAGTATCCACATACTTGGCAAAGAAGACTGAAATATGTCTTGATGAAGCAGCAATCAAGTCCTTTAAAAAATTAAAACAACACCTAGTTACAGAAGTTGAGCTAACACAACCTGATTTTACGAAGAAATTCGTACTGACTACGGATGCCTCAAATGATGCAATCGCTGGCGTGTTAACTCAAGATGATAAACCTATAATTTTTATCTCGAAAACATTAACTGAAACAGAAACCAAATACGCTACTAATGAAAAAGAGCTGTACGCAATAGTTTGGTCCTTGAAAAATTTAAGAAACTATCTTTATGGTGTAACTAATATCGAAATTCACACCGACCATCAACCATTAACGTTTGCAGTTTCAGCTAGAAACCCGAATCCAAAGTTAAAACGATGGCATGCAATCATCGAAGAGTATGCGCCAAAAATGGTTTATAAACCTGGCAAAACAAATGTTGTCGCCGACGCCCTTTCAAGGCAAAATTTAAATCATATTGATGACTCAGTTTCATCATCAGATAATACAATACATTCAGCGGAAAGTAGTGACAACACCCAAATCCTAGAGACAAAACAACCTCTTAACGCTTTTAAACAACAAATTTTGTTATCTCCAGGAAACTTCACGATTCATGAAAAGATAGAAAATTTCAAAGGGAAAGTTAGGCACCTTGTAGAATATAGAGATGTAGAAGACCTAATACCTATTTTTAAAGAATATATTCAACCTGGAATAGTAGCTATACACTGCACTCCAGAAGATTTGTATAGAATCAAAGAAAGTTTGCTAAGAACGTTCACAAATAAATTCCTATATACGAGAACATTCGCCAATGATATAAGAAATGCGGACGATCAAATAGCAATCATTGAGCAAACTCACAAACGAGCTCATAGAAATTACAAAGAAAATATTCAACAAATATTAAATGAATATTACTGGCCAAATTATAGGACACAATTTAAGGAATATGTCAGAAACTGTAACATATGCAATTCAAATAAGTATGATAGGCACCCAATGAAGGTACCAATTGGTGAGACACCAATTCCGACAAAAGAGGGGGAGGTATTACACTTAGATCTATTTTTTGTCTCTAACTTAAAATTCTTAACGAGTATAGATGCCTATTCAAAATACTTAACAATTAAACTTATAAAAGACAAGACGAATTTGGACGAAAAAGTCCTTGAACTATTACAGACCTACCCAGAGGCAAAAAAATTAATACTTGACAATGAAAGAAGTTTTGCTTCACTTCAATTCAAGACCTTAATGACTAGGCTAGGAATAGAGATATATTTCTGTCCACCACAACATAGTAGAAGTAATGGACAAGTAGAAAGAACTCATTCTACTCTCTTGGAACTTACTAGATGTATCAAGCAAGAATACAGCCTAATAAGTAATCTAGAAGCAATATTTAGGGCTGTTAAAGAATATAATAAAACTATACATTCCTCCACGGAAGAAAAACCCATAGATATTCTATTTAACAAAAAACCGCATAATTTAGCATTTCAGTTAGGTATGACGCAAGAAAAAATGCTTGAACATCATAACAAAAAAACAAAGACTAAGCAGTTTAAAAAGAAAGACGTAATCTTTGAGAAAATCCCAGCTGCAGTTTATGACAAAATGAAACCTAGATTAAAAAAACAAATAGTACAGGAAGATCTAGGCAACTTAATACAAACAAAAAAGAAAAAAATTCATAAGAATAACATAAAAAATATTTGACCCATTTCAGAAATGTCATCACTTTTATTTTTAATATTGGCCACATTCACTTCAGCTGAACTAATTGATTATACGAGACAAAATTATGTTCTCATAGAAGAGGGCAATGCCGCTTTATATACACATCATGAAGAGATTTTCCATGTCACTAATATTACATACATAGAACAAATACTAGTTGATTTGGAGAGACAAACTAATGATGATACAATAAGATATGTTGACTCAGGTAGAGACTCGTCACATGACACAGATATTGTAATCATAGAAACTTTAATTAATCAAATAAAAGAAACTAGTACTCTCTCTCTAGAGAAGAGCTATAGACACTCTAGGTACAATCTGGAAATGGATTGCTGGAACGCCAGACCACGACGACATTCTGCTCGTAAACAACAAACTCAACGAACTTATCTCGAGTAACAATAAACAGTACACAACAAACTCACAAATATTCAATGCTATACGCAAACTTTCCGAATCGTTAACTTCAATTAAAACTACCTATCATCATCAATTGGCTAAAGAGCGTAATCGCTTAATTATCATGGAATTACAAAACGTAATACAAACCATCACCCTCTCTAAATCAAATATATTAAACACGGGTATTTTAAATTTAAAAGAAATAAAACAAATTGTTAATCATGAACACGAACCTATCACCCTAAGTGATCTTATGGACGTATCCAATTTTAAAATACTACAAAATAAAGATGTAATTGTAGTTTTTATCAAATACCCTGTCATAGACAAAACATGTAAACTTTATGAAACAGGAGCTATCAGTCAATCGGACGGAAAGCTTATAATTAACAAAAACATTGCATTTTGTAAAAATAAATATGTTAATATTGAAAAATGTAAATTAGAATTAAGAAATACTTATTGTAAAATTAGTCAGACAGATTCATGTTTATCTAACTTGTTAAACAATGTAAAAGCACAATGCGATAAAATAAAAGAAAAAAACAAAGACATTGACATAATAAAAGATGGTGCTATCTTGCTAAGCGGAAACCATATTGTAAACAATGAAACAATAAATGGTACATATTTGATCACATTTGTAAATAAAACAAATATTGATGACACTGTTTATGAAAACCCTACATCAAAAATTCAAAACTATTTAAGAACGTATACAATAGATAAATATGTCATAAATAATTATGTAAACTCAGAAATTGAAGAGCTAAAATTTGATAACATAAACATTTTAAACACAATTATCGAAACGACAATAAATAAGCCACTCATGTCATCCACAATAGTAATTATAATATTGATTTGTTTAGTCTTCTGTGTAATAAAATATTTTAAGATAATAAGAAGCACAACATCCCAATTAGAAACACAGGAAATGCGATTTCAACGATTGCAAAAAGCAATAGACATATACAAAGTCGAATATCATAAAGATCGGGACGATCTTTCTTAAGAAAGAGGGGAGTTAACATCATCAAATCTTGATGATTCACTTAACCAAACAAATACTCAATGACATTCGTCGATCTCCGGATGCTGAACGAGTTAACATCATCAAATCTTGATGATTCACTTTACCAAACAAATACTCAATGACATTCGTCGATCTCCGGATGCTGAACGTAAACATCCAATCCGGAACTATTTCACCACCATGGCACCAATCTCATTTTTCCATCATCGGACACCACCACGAACAATGGAGGAGGCATTCGAGGCAGTCGAATTTAAGACGCTGTCACATACAGTTCAATGTTAGAAATTAAGATATCGTATTGAATAAAGTATTTTTTTTTAAAAACCTAAAGTGGTGTAAAAATAAATTAATTTATATTATATATTATATATTAAAAATTATATATTATGTATTATATATTTTATATTATATATAATGTATTATATTTTATATATTTTATATTATATATATATTATATATAATGTATTATATATTATATTAAATATTTTATATAATGTTTTATATATTATTTTTTATAAATTATATATTTTATATTATATATTATATATTTTATATTATATAGTATATATAATATATAATATACTGTATATTATAAGTTATATATATTATTTATTATATATTATGTATTATATAGTATATATTATATACAGTTCAATGTTAGAAATTAAGATATCGAATTGAATAAAGTATTTTTTTTAAAAACCTAAAGTGGTGTAAAAATAAATTAATTTATATAATATTTAATATATAATATAAAATAAATAATATATAAAATATAATATTTAATATATACTATATTATACATAATATATAATATATAACATATATTATATAATATATAAAATATAATTTATGATATATAATATATAATATGTAATATATAAAATATAATATAAAATATATAATATATAATATATAATTTATAATATACAATACAAAATATTTAATATACAGTATATAAAATATAATATAAAATATAAAATATATAATATATAATTTATAATATATAATACATACTACAGTATATACTATATAATACACAATATATAATATATAATATATAATATATAACATATAATATATAATTTATAATATATAATATGTAATATATAATATGTAATATATAAAATACAATATAAAATATAAAATATATAATATATAATATATAATGTATAATTTATAATATGCAATATATAACATACAGTATATAATACATAATATATGATATATAATATATAATATATAATATAAAATATATAATAAATAATATATAATTTATAATATATAATATATAATATATAGTATATAATATTTAATATATAATATAAAATAAACAAAATATAATATATAAAATATGATATACAATATATACTATATAATACATTATATACAATATATAATATATAATATATAATAAATATATAATATATAATATATAATATATAAAATATAATATATAATATATAATTTATAATAAATAATATATAGTATATAATATGTATATATATAATATATATAATACATAATATATAATACGTAATATATAATATATAATATATAGTATATAATATATAATATACAGTATATAGTATATAATGTATAATATATAATTTTAAAATATAAAATATATAATATATAATATAAAATATATAATTTATAATATATAATACATCATATAAAATATTTAATATAATATATAATACATAATATTTAATATATATATAATATATAATATATAATAGGTAATATATTAATATAAAATATATAATATATTATATATAATACATAATATATAATATATAATATACAGTATATAATATATGATATATAATATATAATATATAATATATAATATATAATATATGATATATAATATAAAATATATAATATATAATATATAAATACATAACATAAAATATTTAATATATAATATATAATACATAATACATAATATATCATATAAAATATATAATATTTAATATATTATATATAATATATAATATATTATATAAAATATATAATATATAATTTATAATATATAAAATATAATATATTATATACAGTATATAATATATAATATATGATATATAATATATATATATAAAATATATAATATATAATATAAAATATATAATATATAATATATAATATATAATAAATAATATATAATATATAATATATAATATATAATGTATGATATATAATATATTATAATATATAACATATAATATATAATATATAATATATAATATATAATATATAACATATATTATATAATATATTATATATTATATTTAATATATAATATAAAACAAATAAAATATAATATGTAAAATATGATACATAATATATACTATATAATACATTATATACAATATATAATTTATAATATATAATATATAATATATAATACATAATATATAATATATAATATATAATTTATAATATATAATATATGATATATAATATATAATATATAATATAAAATATAAAATATATAATATATAATTTATAATATATAATATATAATATACAGTATATAATATATAATATATAATTTATAGTATATAATATATATTTAATATATAATATAAAATAAATAAAATATAATATATAAAATATGATATATAATATATACTATATAATACATTACAATATATAATATATAATATATAATATATAATATATAATATATAATTTATAATAAATAATATATAATATATAATATATAATGTGTATATATATAATATATATTACATCATATAAAATATTTAATATAATATATAATACGTAATATATAATATATATATAATATATAATAGGTAATATATAATATAATATATATATATATATAATACATAATATATAATATATAATATCTAATAAATAATATATATTTAATATATAATATAAAATAAATAATATAAAATATATAAAATATAATATATAATATATACTATATAATACATAATATATAATATATAACATATAATATATAATATATAATATATAATATATAATATATAATATATAATTTATAATATATAATATATAATATGTAATATATACAATATATAATATATAATTTATAATATACAATATATAATATATAATATACAGTATATAATACATAATATATGATATATAATATATAATATAAAATATATAATATTAAATTTATAATATATAATCTGCAGTATATAATATATAATATATAATATACAGTATATAATATATGATATATAATATATAATATATAATATATAATTTATAATATATAATATATAATATAAAATATATAATTTATAATATATAACATATAATACATCATATAAAATATTTGATATAATATATAATACATAATACATAATGTATAATATATATATAATATATAATAGGTAATATATAATATAAAATATATAATATATTATATATAATATATAATACATAATATATAATATATAATATATATTATATAATATATAATTTATAATATATAATATATAATATTTAATATATAATATAAAATAACACATATAATATAAAATAATACATAATATATAATATATAACATATAATATTTAATATGTATA